>JAOWBP010004313.1:11799779-11866228 GCA_028571105.1 Tragopan temminckii
GCAGTGCTTTGGGTGCAAGGGGCAGAGCTTACAGTGTGCCCATCACTAACCCTCAGCTCTCTTTCTACAGGCCCTCCGGGGAGGCGAGGGAAGCCCGGACGGCGTGGAGAGCCTGGTAAGCACTGCGGTCATGCCCTGGTACCGATGCTGTTACGTGTCCTGTGGGCTGGCTCCTGCTCAAACCCAGGCCTGCCCGAATGGGATCTTATGCCTTTGCTAAGTGTTTTGGTTCTGCATCTCTGTTTTGCTATCTGCTGGATTTTCTTTTGTGTTGTGAACTGGGAAAGCACTGATCTTGTGTCAGCAGGAGGGCAGGGCTGTTCATGTTCTGCTTTTAGGTTCGAATGTGATTGGAAAGGGGAGAGATGTAGATTGTGTTGCTCTTTTAAGGAGAATGGTTGCATCTTGTTAAAGGAAAGTCCCCAGAAAGGCATGTCAGAGACCAACAGGTGAAGTTTTACACTCCTCGTCTTTTAAGCTGTTGAATATGAGTGAATGAATGGGGACCAGGCAGGTTTTTTCTTATCCAGGAGGCTGCTCTTTGCTGCTGTTGGCTACAATAGATAAATTACTGCATTTTCCAAAAGGATAACTTTCTGGCCAGCCATTTTTAATGTGTTTTTTTTTTTCTTTCTTTGTTTTAACTATGGGGAGAGGGAATATCAGGTGCTGCGGGCCAGGAGCTGATCTCTGCAGAGGGCAGGCAGGCATTTCCCTGCCTTTTACTGGTGCCATCTCACTGTGTTTCTGAGGCATCTTTGCTCACAAAGTGTCAGGGATTCCTTGCAGCCAGAGCAGGGATACTGCTCTCACAGTGACAAGGGCAGATCCCAGTCCATTTCACCAAACCCCATTTTCCCAGCAGTTGGGCTGTAGGAACAACCACCAGCTGGCTTTGATTTTTTCGTGTTTGTTTTTAAACATCAGAGCACTCTTGAAAGCCCTTAAAGGGATACAGCATTCAACCAAGGGCAGCTGGCAAGGACAGCCATGAATGTGGTACATTTATACGCATATTCATGCAAGCATTTCCAAGGTGCCTCTAGCTCCTATCAAAATCTAGCAGCACCAAATGTGAGTGTGCCCTCATGTTTCATTTGTCGTCTTGCTTCACATGAGAGCTTCTGAAGGCTGCTCTGGTTATGCCACAGCACATCCACGAGTGCTGTGTGAGCAGATTGGCACAAGGGTGGAGTCCCTGGGTCCTGGATGTCTCACAGGACAGATTGTGAGAGTAGCTCCTTGATGAACTCCAAGCAAATGTGAAAAGCAGAGTGTTTCGTATCATCAATGCTGCTGTTGGGTTGTGGTGTTTCTGAAGGTTTAACGTCATGTTGCAGCTGTCCATGCATCTCACTGGGTAGCACAAAGCTGCTGGTGAATCAACACAGGACCAACAGGAAAGCACAAGTTATAACATTTAAAAAAAAAAAAAGTTATAACATGCATCTTTTCTCAAAGTTTTATGCAACTGTGAAGAAAATCAAGGAGAGTGGGATGTTGGAGAAGGAAGAGCCGCAGGGCACGTGCTGGCAATGGGCCTTGGAACTGATTTCCTCTGAAGCAGTAGGCTGGCAGCAGCAAACACCTGTGTGCACCAACACGCACACACATACTCGATGGGATAAAGCAGTTAAGTCTGTGTAATGCAGTGCAGCTCCGAGGCCTGCTCTGCTCTGCTGCAGATAGAAATGTGGAGAGCAGACTTCCCTCCGTGTGTTGCTGTTGGCCCAGCTGCCAGATGTTTGTTTTCATGGATAGCTTGAATATATATTTCTATATTTGAGAACCTGACCACACATAAACCAGGTTCTCGTTCCTTCGCTGCAGCTGATAAATGTGAATAAATACTGTTTGCCTAGCATGATAGCATCCATCCCCAGGGGCCAGATGTGGTTATGGTCTTACAGCCTCCAGACAAGCACTGTTGTCAAGCCAGGAGGCGCAGTGCTGTTTCCAGCCCTGCCAAAGGGACACTTCTCCTGGCAGTTCTTAAAATGGTAACGTTGAAAAAACCTTTTTCTGATTCATGTTGAAACTTTCAATCTGTATCTCTTATAAACAAGCAGAGAAACCTTGAAGAGATCATCCTGTCCCATTTCAATCGCACTCTTCTGTTGATTTAAACCAAGACTCAATTTTACTTTTTTCTTTGGCTCGGATGGATTCGGATCATAAAGAAAATTAACAGCTCTACGTTTCTCTAAGCTAAGAATTCATCATATTGAAAGCAGGCTGAGACAACTGCCGTGCCACAGGAAGACACCGTAAGAGATGAGTTTTAAACCAACTCTGAAAAAAAAGTCAACTGTTTGGATTTTGAAATGGGGCGGACGTGGTTACACACTCTTCAAGAAGGATGTGAAAACATTGGGGTAAACCACTGGCAGTGGCTTGAGCATCGTGATCCCTTCACCTCCTCGCCGACCATAAATGTGAAGCCCAGATATTTGGGGATTGATCCTGTGGCTGTCAGCCCTGCCAAACAAACCGAGAGTTATGGAGGCCATCTGGCCCTGGGAATCTCCACTGCAGCTCCCGCAGGGACCGGCTGATGCCATGGGGCATGTGTGCATCTTGGAGCAGCACAACGCAGTCCTGGCTGTCCTTGTTCTGCTCCAGCACAGCCCCAGATCCACGGAATGGGGCTGATTGCTGCACGTCAGCTGCTGCTTGTCTGTTGGAAATAAAGTGTGGCATGGAAGGTCTTTGTGCATCTGTCCTCAGGAAGTGTTGGTGCATGGAAAGAAAAAATGCATTTTAATTAATGCAACCTTATTTGCAGCCTTCTACAAGAAAAATGTGGAAGACTTTGAACCTTTAGCTGCTATGGTTATTCCTGACAGCAAGCCTCCACATCTGAGAGTTTTCTTCCCATGCTAAACTCACGTTCAACGATGTCTTCATGTGAAATAAGAGCTGGGTCTGGACGTTTTCTGGATGCAAGCTTCTGATTCTGACAGCAGTAGCATGGCTGCTTTGGGCACAGGAACTGCCCACGTGGGTACGCCTGGAAAGGGGCTGTTATTTGACAAAGTGCTATTTCACTGGGAAGCGTGGGTAAAAGCTGCTGTCTCTGGCTGCGAGTTTTGTTTACAGGAATTCTGTGCTTCAAAAACACTTCTAGGGAAAAGGTTTTGAAATTTTGAAATGAGATAAAACAGCCTTCACCCCCACCCTTCCTTGTTTCCAAATTTACATTTCACTGCAGTTGTTTCTTTAGCTTGAACTTCTACCAAAGTTTTGGTTCAAAGTATTTTTTTTAAAATATTTTGTTACATCCATTCTGTTTACAGAAATATCCCAGTTTGGAGTAGGGAAGAATCTAAGGCTCTTTTTAATGAAGAGCAAAGCAATTTCTGCACGGAGAAGCGTTCTTCCTCTCTCAGCCCTACGCATACTTACAGCCCATGTTTTACCCATTAAGGCACTTCCAAGCCCCTACGTTTGCACACGTACAGCCCTACGTGTGCAGTTATTCACGCAGTGTATGCATGAATCATGCAGAGCTTGGGTTTTATTTGGGAATTTTCAGTGCTCCCTGTGTTTTACCATTATCACTTCGTGCACACTCCATTGTAGGTGAGGACTGTGTTGGTATCTACTGAGCTTTAGGAGAAGCAAAATCAGCCCTACTTATTTATGCTCCAGGACATCTTCCTGTAGCTGTTGTCCCTGGTTTGGTTTCTCTGCTGTCATGGCAGGAAGGCCTCCGTGATAAATGATTAAACAGAAATAGTTGCTTATCCCCAAATTCCCAAGCTGCAAAAATATGCGGAAACAATTGTCTGTGACCTGTCACTTCCCTTATGTCTGTGTGCTGCCAGGGATGAGACCGTGCTGGGTTTTAGGCTGATACGAATGTTATTTTGTATACCCCGTCAGGAAATTTGGGTCACTTATCTGTAATAGGCTTCTGTCCCACCTCCCCTGAGCACAACTGTTGAGCTTTGTAAGGAATCTCATGGTTTATCTGACTATCTCCATGCCCTTGCAGACTCAGATACCAGCTGGTCCCTCACCCATAGCAGTGATGTATGCTGCAGATCACAGAAACCAATTGTAGACCAAATTCCATGCACGTGCAGGTTATTCTGTCTTCCTCCTCCTCCTTCTGAAGTAAGCTCCCAAGTTAATCTGTTATCCAGTTTGAAGGTTATGAAGTCTGTTTCCAGCTCTTCGTTCATTATAAGAATTTCCAATTCATTCTTCAACGTGCCCGCATCTCGAGGGTGGCTGCCTTGCAGGATACTTGACTTGCTTCTATAGGAGACAAGGATCTTGTGGCCAGACTTTTCAAGAACATGTTCTGCAAGCCAGAGCATCATGCTGTTCTGAGGGAGGGAAAGATTGGTTCTATAGGTTTAAATTTATGCCTTAATGAAGATTTATTGGCCAAAAGTGCCAATAAACTCCATGGGTGTCAATCGTGAGCATTCTGTGTGGCACATAGAGGAAGCCTCTAACTTTGATTCTGGTAGTTGAGAGGAACCTTAAAAGAGCACTTCCCTGTATGTGCAGGGAGAAAACGGTAGCTGGAAAAGGCAATGGGATCCCAAGGAGATTGTAATTGGTAGCTGATTGAAATCCCATATTAAAATAATTTCCTGGCTGATTCTTATTCAGGATTTACATTTTACTTTTCTATGTGAGGCCTTTTGTGGGTAAGTTGGTATATGAGTTAATAAATCAGGTTTACGATTCTCAGTTAATACATTGGCTTAGATCCACTGACTTCTGTGTACAGAAGAAACTAAACCAACGCTAATAGCCTGAGTGAATTTTAGCACTACGAAAAATTGAATTCTAGGTGGGGGGAAGATTTGGAGCTGGCACTTGGCAGTGGCTGTGTGTGGGGCTGGCCACGTTCAGCTGACAAGCACAGGTTAATGGGCTGAGTTTTGGCAGCAGGCGCTTTGGTCTCAGCCCTTATTCTTCAGCTTTTGGGGGTTTTGTTATTAAACTTTTCAACATAAGATTTTTTAAACAAACTTTAAAAACCTCGAAGATGCGTCAGCTTGAAATATGCTTCTCATTGTATTTCATAGAATAATACACAATGAGGGAAGCTAATTATTTTTTTTTTCTCCGTTTTAATTTTTCCCACATTATTATTATTTTTTTCTTTTTTAATTGTAATTTGTTTCTGGTTTGGATCAGCCAGGAAATGGAGCATGAAGGAGCCCAAACCAGCAAGCTTTGGGACGCCTCACAAGTGGGAGTGAACATGGATTGCATTAGAGCAGGGGCTCAGGGTTCACCTCCGGGTAGCACCAACCAGGGCAAATACTGGGAAATCTGCAGAAATCAGCAGGGCACGTGGCAGAGACCCTGCCCTGCAGGGGAGCACCGTTCTCTGTGATTATTTATTACTGTTTATTAACTACCGTTAACCACAGCTTCAGCCAGCGATGCTGGTATCCAAAACCTATTGTAGATCTGTGGGATTGCTGCGTCCCTCTGGCCTTGCAGGCAGCCATATCACTGTGCTCCTACTGTGGCAAAGACAGCTTTTGAAATTTCTTCTCCAGCTTCTCTTCCATAGTAATGTGGAGCTCCATGGTGAAGATACCCTTCTTACTTTGAACTCCAGCTGTGTTGAGAGGCTCTGCTGGCCATGCTCCATGGTTGCGTGGGGTGCCCAGGCAGTGAATGTGGGTGATGCCTTGTGCTGTACTTGGGGTCTTGTGCAGAGAAAGAGGATGGAGTCACGCTGGGAACAAAGGTGTAAAAAATGTGATTTTACGCCTGCCATGAATGCTGGCAGGGCAGCAACATGCATGACGTGGGAGAACGAGGGTAGCGTCAAGTTTATCTAGAAAGTCATCATGCTGGAATTGAACTGAGAAGTAATGTAACTCTGATTTTTTTTTTTTCCCCCTTTCCTGTGCTTTTTTAGGTTATGCTTCATCTTCATGATTAAGTGACTTTTTTCTTTGTTTTTCTTTTGTTTTCCAGGACCTGCAGTAAGTATCGTGGATTTTACTGTTGGATCGACAAAGTTAAGGCTTTCTCCTTCCCCCTCCCCTTCCTTTCTGTGTCATTGCAAAAGCACAGCATTTTTTGGTAGAGGTGTGTCTGGAAGGAAAATTGGTACCAGATGCTGCTGTATTTTTTTCACAATTGTAGACAAATGGTGTGGGGGGAGTTCTAAAATGTTTAACTTGCTGCCCTCGGGGACTTCCAGTAATTTTAAACCCAGCAAATATTCAGAAGGAAAAAAAAAAAAAAGAAGAAAGGTTTCCCTTTAGAGTTTCTTTACTCAGCTTCTACTGAGCCCCAAGAGCGCTATACTAATATTTTAATATTTTGATGGGATGATTTTTAGTTCCAAAGCTCTGCCTTGCTTTTCTTATCTGTTATGTTTCCATCACTTAACATGGGTTTGGTAGTCTTGCAATGGGGACTGGAGGGAAAGATGCAGCTTGCTTCTCTTTGAAGTCCTGGGGAGAATAATGAGCATTCCTCCCAGTGCAACCAGAAAATTTATGGGGAATTTGTTGTTTGAAGGGGTAATAGTTGAAAATGTGTCAACTCCTCCTTCCAAATGTTCAGACGTGCCTTTCGCTGTGCCACCGCCACTTCCAAATCTGAGGTTATCCTGCTGCTTTTGGAGCGAGAAAAGAACATTCCATTGGGCCCTCCTCGCTGCCGAGGGGTTTTTAAAAAGGATTTATGGGTGTTAGGTGCTTCTGTTTTCTTTCTTTTTTCCCCCAGTGCTGGAGGAGAGGCACAGGCTGTTGGCAGCCATGTGTTTCCCTGTCCATGGTTGCATTAACAGAGACGTTTCTTCACATCGCTCTCGTTTCACAGGGCCTCACAGGGTTGGAAAGGGGTCATTTCAGGAAAAATAGCTTGGCTAGCAGTTCTTGGCTAATTAATTTCCAGTTCTGTCCATCTACCTGAAGGCCAAAAGGTGACGAGGAGTTGCACGTGGAGCGTGGGAGATGTCACAGCACTGTGGCTTTGGTTCTCCTGGGATGGACCATGCTGCTGATGGCTTTGGTTAATGGCATTCAGCCGTTGGAAATTTCACTTCTATTTCAAGTTTGTTTTTTAGCCCGAAGAGGGGATTGAGTAAAGTTATTATTGGGCCACGTTTCGAAGGAGCAAATTAGGAAAATTTAAGGCTTAATGGCTTTGACTTGACTGTTCTTAGAGGAGATCTGAACACATTGACTCTAAGTATTATGCCCAACATTAGCCATAAATCCCAGATACTGGCTGGCTCGAGAAAGGCAAACAAATGAATTTGCCTTGTCAGTTTGTGTTCAGAAGTTTAGTCTGACCGTGAAATCATTTTCCTGTAAATATTCTGTAATTGAAAACCACAACACAGCCTCTCTGCCCACACAACAAAAACGATGGGTTTTGGAGATGTTTATGATGGTGTGAACGGGGCAAGCGCCATCCGAAGGGATCGGCAGAGCCCTGCGTGGATGCACAGTGCTCAGGGTGCTGGAGCTGAACTCCACCGATATGTCTTTAAGGGACTTTTAATTCCAGTACTCTGGTTTTTAAATGGGTTGGTTTAACCATTTCTGCACCTGCCATCAGCCCACACGCAGCCAGCCGCGTTGCGCTTCCTCACGTGTGCTGCATGGTGTGCCATTCGGCAGAGGCAGCATATGGAGCGCTCTGAGTTTTGCTTTGTTTCTCCTTGGTTTCATTTCCTGGTTCCCACGGCACTACTGAATTGCAGGCGGAGCGCAGGGAGATGGAACACAAACAAGGCGTTTTTCTCTCCCTTTGCCCTTCCAGAGACAACTCCTGGTTTAGTTCATTTAAAAAATAATAATCTTGCTTACTTTTAGCTCAAGTAGCGTTTTCCAGAGACTTCTTTAAACATTATAATAAAAGTCCTAGAACCCACAGAACCACAATATTATTTTATTTCAGCAGTACTGCATTTAGCTCTATTGGTTTCTTCTGTTTCTTGATTTTGGCCATAAGGAATCGATTACATCTTACATGTACAGCATTGCACTGCTAAGACTGTATCCTCAGTTCTGTTGTTCCCTAGTAGCAGTTGTTCTGGCATTTCATTTTTTGGCTGTCATAAGCTAGTTGTGTGTACGAAATTATTAGAATTTGTGGTACAGGATTTGTGGCTGTTGGATGATTGATCGTCCTGTCTTGTGAGTGAGGGGGATTCTGCTCTGCTGTGCTATAAAACCTCCATTTCAGAGGGTATTAAAATCACATGCTGGGTAGGAAATTTCTGCCATTGAAGGATAGACTTGCCACATATATAATTAAACATTTACAGTCTCAGATATTAGCAGACGCTTTATGTATTAGCATGCTGACTGGGGAGCTCACCAGCAAGCGAGTTTACAAGTGTTTCCTATTTGTGTGTGTGCTCCAGTGCCATACATCTCTATAAAGACCTCACTGTATGCTTCATCCCAAGACTGCAATTTGTTAAATAGGTGGTTGTGGAAGCCAGTGTTGTTTCTGGATGAACCAATAGTGCTGCAGGAGCACTTAGCAAGAAGTGAAAACCATTGTAATGGATAGGAATGGGCTGCCAGAGCTGCTCGTGCTGTAAGAAACGTGTGGAGTTCGCTGCATATCTGAGGCATGCTGACATAATCTATGTTTATAGTAGCATATGACACTGCTGTAGCAGACACATGCCTTACTGCCTGTGTACCAGCTAATGCTTAACAGCTCCTTCCCGGGAATCTGCCTGGTGTCTGGCTTACAGCAGTCCCACACTGTGCCACTGGCTCAGCTGGAGCTGTAAATGCCTTTGGGAGCCCCCAGAGGAGGAGCAGAAAGGGTGAAGTCCCCTGGTTAAGTTGGGGTTTTCTCTGCTGATCCTGCGGGTATTGTTATGACTTAAGGTCTTTCCCCATAGCATCCTCTGCTTTCCACTTCACTGCAAACAGAAGCGAGGTTTTTAGATGAGCTGGGGGAATCTCAACCTCAAAGAGAGTAATGGATTTGAAAGGGGAAACCTGCACAGGATCAGGTGCTGGGATAGTTCAGTTCTCAGCAATCACCAACAAAACCTCTCTCTGGCTTTGGGATGGGGCCATGGGTGCGTGGCTGGGACCCTACTGTTTGCTTCATGGGCAGCAGGGATGGGGGCAAACTGGCCAAGCCTTTGGTAAGTAGCTCAGGTGAGGCATGAGGTCAAAATCTGGGGAAAATTGGCTGTAAGCATGACCTTTTTGGGGAAGAAAATTGCTCCGAGAGGATTCTATGGAGGAGTTCAGTCCCAGGGCTGCAGGAGAGCTGACAGCCCCTGCCCTGCCTGCTGCCATGAGCATTGACTGACCTGATATCTCACTTGTTCCCCACCACAGGGGCAGTCAGGACGCGATGGTTACCCGGTAACTCCGCTATTCCTTTTTTTTTTAATTCTCTTTTAATCTGCATCCCATCATTCTTTCTGTCTTTGCCATGACACTTGATTTTCTTTGCGTGTCTTGATCTTTTTTTTCCTTTTTTTCTGCCCTTTTCATCAGTGATGGCCTTTAGAGAGATTTGGCCCCAAATCTCAGGAGCCTTAGCAGTATTCATTGTTGTTTACAGAGCAAAAGGCTTGAAGTCTTTCATGGTATTACAGAACACTCTTGTGGTATTTGTTATTGCACTCCTGCCTGTTTACTTTTTTCTCAAGAAGACTGTTAGGAAAACTTGCTCCTTGTCACTGCCACCTCATGCCCTGTCCTGATTCCCCCTGAGCAGCTGTTAAACCAAACTAACATCTGTTGGATTTTGTGCGTGTGATGGATGGAGAGCTTGAGGAAGGAGGGCTGGAAGGAAAACAAAGCTGATTTCAGTTTCCATTTTCCCCTCCCTGAGGAAGACAGGAACCTTTCTCCAGCAGGCCCAGGGGAGGAGAGGTACACGCAGGTGTTAATTTTGCAGACTGAGCAGGTGGACTTTGCAGTAGGCTGGGGCACCATTGCTTCGGATGGCTCCATCTCCCCTTGGCAGCCATGTTGTCTGTGGGGCCTCAGCAGGGCAAGGAGGGCACAGAAACACACAAGCGGTGGTTCAGAGCTGAGCTCAAGATGGGAGACTTTGCTCTAGTTGACCTATGTAATTGTAGTTTTACAGTGGCTTCCTGCTCTTGCAGGATGTGGCTAACCACTGATGAACAAGCAGTACCCTTGGCTGTGGGCAGGTTTGCCCTCATCTTTATGTTGATGATATTCTGGCAAAGCGTGTGCCTGCGGTTAGTCATGGAGTCGTGAACATCGGAAATGCTGAGATGAAATAGCAGATTTTCCCTAGCACAGAGCATGCCCCCCAGCCTGACCTGGCAGCCAGCCCCAGCCTTGTGTTGACTCCAGGTCCTGGTGAGGGATTCTGCTGCTCCCCAGGGCTGGCAGCCACCTCCAGCTCTGCTGCTACGTCAGCACTGGGGGAACAGCATTATATCCCTGGGAGGTTTTTGCTCCTGCTTCCTTGCTCCCTGGGACCTGCTGTTGCTGCGTTATTGGTTTTATTCTGGGCCTTGCAAAATGATGAGCCCAACCCAGTGAACAGTGAATTGCTGGCCTGTGGCTACACTAAGTAGCTTTATCTAATAAGGAGATGATAATAATTGGGTTTTTAAGGTGTATATGTGGAGGACTAAACAACATAAAGCAGAATTGAGAGTAATTCAGTAGAAGCATGTGGAGAAACTTTATTACCTCCAGTTGCTTGGGCAAACTGATGTAATTATTTAGTTTCCTTCTGCTGATGAAATTAACTCTGAGCAGGTAAAATTTGAAGATGGATGTAGGCCTCGTCTGGCTGTGGTTGCTCCTGTGCAGGGCTGGTGGTGGAGGTGAACTGTGTCACAGTGGGGGATGCTCAGGGCTCAGTGGGATGTCCTTGTGGGTGAGCACCATGCTGGGGGCACGGATGG
The DNA here is from genome assembly GCA_028571105.1 of Tragopan temminckii. NCBI lineage: Eukaryota > Metazoa > Chordata > Aves > Galliformes > Phasianidae > Tragopan > Tragopan temminckii. The sequence continues at coordinate 11,810,653 of JAOWBP010004313.1, forward strand.
GGATGGGGATGGTGGGGAGGGCTGGGCACTGGCATGGCCAGAGATGCCTCTAATGTGGGAAACCTCAGTTGAGCCCAGTGAGTAGATGCTTTCATAGAATCGTGCAGGGATGTTGTGCCATCATCTTGGCACCTTCTGATCATTTCTTAAAGGTTTTTTCCCTCTCCTATGCTTTCTGCAGTTCCTTAACAAAATTGCATGAAACTTCAGCTACAGGCAAGTGCAGAAGTAGCAGTGAATGAAAATTAAATAGTGTTTGGCACCAGAGATGGATGTGGTAACACTTCCACCTCTTGGATAACAGTGCTTTGATTTTATTTGCAAGTTGCTAGTATTTAAGCAAGATGCTGAGTGCAATAGGGAGAGCAGATAGGCTCTCAGGAGGGCTTGAGCCAGCCTGTCAGTCCAGCTGGGCTTTGAGACTCTTGTTTAACAGTTAAGCATGTGCCAACAACAACGTGTGTTACCCTAAATCCCTTCTGGTTTTGAGTGTTGGAATTAAATGAAGTGGAAATAGAGCATGAGCTCTCTGCGGTTGTGGGCTCAAAGTTCAGTAGCTCAAGTTGTTTCTTCTGGTGAGCTGGGACACATTAGCCAGGCACAATCCTGGACAGGAAAAGCCTTCAATGTGCATTAGCGCAGCTGCGTGGTGTGGGCTGCATGGAGGGCATGGGGGCACAGCAACTTCCAGGGCCCTTTTACACCTCTGGCTGTGATGCTCAGCTCCCATTTCACTGTGCCAACAGTCGCCCTGCTCAGGAACATGCTCAGCAGCCATGAGGACAGCACTGGGGCTTCAGCTGCACCTACTTTGAGTGTGCACAATTGGGTGCTGAGCTCTCCCTGCTGCTCTGGAGGGTGTTGCAGAGCACGGCTGCGGGCAGGACAGCCACTCCTGCTGGTTTGCCTGCGTTGTTTCGCTCTGGTGCTCCCCTCACCAGCTGTTCTGAAGAGATGACAGCAGCTTTGTATCCAATGAGGATAATTTGGATGACACTTTTGGCGTTTGCCAAGAGTGCCCACTCTAATCTTACACGCCGACCCAGAGCTCGATTTTGGTTTTTTTGCACAGCTGTACTGGAGCAGAGGAAAAGCAGATGTACACTGTGCCCACGCTCTGCTCTGTGCCTGAGCAGGGACCTGTGCTTACCTCACCGTAGGGTTGGTGTGTTGCCATTGGGGGATCATTCATCCTTGTAAAGCCAAGAAGGGAATGGAGGGCTGGGCTTTTTAGAGGACCAGCACAAGGGTGTTCTGGCTGCCTATGCTAGTGGTGCAGACTGCTGTGTTTGGAAAACAGAGACATGAAGACCAGATGGATAGTCTGCTTCCAGTACAGCTCTTCCAAGTGACCTTCTGGTGCAGGCAGATTTTCCCATCATGGGATTGTTTAATAGAATCAGATCATCTGTGGAGGAGAGAAGTGATGGCTGGGAGGTGCCTTCAGCAGCCTGCGCCCATCCCATCCTCCTGCCCCACGTGGGGATGGTTTTCTCCTTGCCTTCAAACCACTCAGCTCTCCTACACAATATTTCTCCTCTTTCCCAGTGAGATATTGTATTTGCTGTTCACCAGAAACCATTTCCTTCCCTCTCCCCATCCATCAGAGAGCCTTCTGGAGCCCAACTCTGCTGAAGAGTTTCATCTGCCTCTGCTAACTCATTCCTCCCCAGAGTTGGTCTCCACAACACCACCTAAACGTGACATCCCCAATGGAGAGTTGTCACTTCAAGTGGGAAGAAACCAAAGAAATTAAGTTGATTAATGAGGTGAATTACTTTATGTGCGTGTCTTCATTAATAAAAAGCAGAGCAGGGAATAGGCTTTGCAGAAGAAGTGTGATAGGAAACAGAGTTGTTTCTTACTTTATACATTTTCCTTGGAATACTAGCATCTATTTTTAGTTGATCAGAGTGTTACTCATTTGTTTCTTCCAGCGTATAATGTTTGCCTTTGAATTTTGTAAATCATTAATGCGTGTTGCCTGAAAGAGCTTTGGCATTGCTCTGCCCATCTCTTGCAGTGATGGCAACTCATCACAGTTGTGGAGGAGGAGAGGGCTTCCAGTTCTGCCTGCTTAGAAGTAACGCACCTTCTTACTCAAAGTAATTCACTATGCAGTAATACCATCCTTTTCTGCTGACTGATAACTGCACCAACAAGATGAGTTAGCAGAGTTCTGGTAAAGGACAGTGAGTTGGTGGTTGTTTTTAATGATGTGCTTTGCAAGAGGGGCCTTTTGAACCCTCACTGCATCCTGGCACTTTGTGCTAGGTGAACTTTGAGAATAACACAGACTTTGCTCTACACCGATGCACCTTGCAGGGAATAACTGCTAAGTCAAAACTGAAATATTCTTGCACAGGATATTCTCATCTTGGGCTGAGTTGCAGTTGGAGCTAAGTGGCTCAGCATCTTCTGAAACGCTTTTTGGGGAGCTCTGCATAGTGAGCTAAATGCTCAGCTGAAGTGCTTAGAGCCAGAAATGAACTTGTAAGGATGACAACCTCTGGTCTTAATTAATTTTCAAGGCAAAAAGTGAAGCCAAATGTTATTTCTGAGCTGATGTCTGGGAGCAGGGCTGGGGGAGCGCTTGCAGAAGGGAAGCTGGCTCTGTAGCTCCAAGGACCGCAGCATGGCAGTGCTTTGGTGGCAGCCCTCGACCTTGGCTTCAACCAATTGAGTTTGGGGTTTCCTCCAGCGAGCAATTAGGAGTTTCAATTAATGTAAATAACTCAGCAGGGGAAAGTCCATGTAAGCTGTTTGTGTGCAACCCATAAATGTGCTCTGAACACAGGCTGATGTGTGAGAAATGAGGAACACATGCCAAAGCCGACTGCTTGTGGCAGTTCCTCCATTCTGTCGTGGTCCCTTTGAGTTTACCAAAAAGCTCCAGAGTGTGGATTTACCCAGGTGCATTTGGGAACAGCAGTTTAACACTTCAGGAAGACTGCTAGGAATGGGAGGCCATGCTACGTGGTCAGATCCCATGGGCTGTAGGCATGAGTGTGTGGATCTCATACTTCTTTTGTGGGTTTTTTTTTTTGTTTGGTTTTGTTTTGTTTTTACAATAGGCAGATGGTTTCCAGACCCAGAGCAGTGGCTTGTGTACGGACATGGAGCGCCTGTATGTTCCATGGGTGTTTTGGGTAGTTGTGAATGCCCATATAAAATAACATCATATTTAATGTCTGGCGTTGTTAGATATCTCCTAGAACAGTGTTGTTGAATTGGTGTCCATCTCCAAAATGAAGGTTGCCATTGTCAAGTTGACTTTTTCGTTTCCTTGGCTAGGTTCAAGTTCATAACTGTTGAACTGTAGTCATTATCCTTAACTGCAGGCTTCAGTCCTATGTTTGTTCTTACGGGTCTCTTTATTCATAAATATTCAAACTTCAGGGGTATCTCCTGTGAATTAAGTCATTTGCACACATAATTCTCCCAGTAAGACTCCAAAAGACAGAAGTAACAGAAAGTTCATTTTACAAGGCAAATTTTGTAGTTCGAGTTTCTTCATTCTAATATCAGTTTTGTGGTCAATTCACGTACTGCCTAGACGGGATAACTTTAAGCCAGGAAGGCAGATCCAGTTCATTCTCCTGTTGTGTCCACTTACTGTCTCTATCTGTGGAGACGATGACTTTGTAAAGAACATCTCTTCAGGGAAGCAGTTTGTTTTTCTTTGGATTTAGAGGTAGTTCTTGCACAGGGAAAAGTAAAAAGTTGCCTCATTGCATCCAGCAGGGGAATGGCAGATGTATTTGGTTGTCTTCTGGCTTCCCGTTCCTCTTCCAGCACTTCTGGCCAAGCAAAGGCACCAACAACAACTGCAAGGAGAATTTTTCTGCTTGTATGCAGAAGAAAACCAAGAAAAAACAAGGAATATGCTCAACGGCCCCATAGGAAAGGCAATCCCAATGGAGCCATAGAGCTGGAATTGCAGTAGCAGGGCAAGAATATAAAGATACTGTGAGGTTGAAGTGTTTGCTTGGAATTCTCCAACACAATTGCTTACCAACGTCAAAATTTCATTCCCATCACAGAGGCTGTCTCCTTTCTTAGCTGGATGTTAAACATAAAATGTCCAGAACCCAACTGGGCACCAAATGCTTACAAGGGGGAGTTGCACAGCACACATGGAACCCATTTCAACCTCAGAAATTTGAGGGAAGTCAGGGGACTTTCTTCCATAAAAGCACTTTGTTGTTCTGGAAGCAAACTGGTGCCATGTGATGCACAGATGAGCTCTCACTCCTGACCTGGTGCTCAACAGCAGATGACACAATCTCATGCAATTGTGCAAGAGTGTGGAGGAGCAGGAGCTGGCCCACGCATTGGGGCAGGCAACTTTAGGGCTTCTCTGCTTCCCTGTGTGCTGAAAGGAGTGGGTGAACCTATGGCTCTCTTGGGACGTTTCTTTGTGGTTTGTCTAAGCAGGTTCAGAAATTGAGGCATTGTCTGGTGCTGCTCCTGTGCAGTGATTTGTTTCCATCCCTTTGCGCTTCTTAGCATCAAACTTACTTCCAGGCATCTTTGGAAAGATGTCTAGCAAAGCAGTGAGGGAGTTCTGTGAGGAGGTGGAAGGAGACTTGTGCTGGAGTTCTATGTTAAAGGCAGATACTGAAGGGGAAAAGGTCTCTTATCTCTATAATGAACCCCTGATGAACATTGTTGGTGCATCTGGGAAGGGAGCTGGGAGCTAAGTGCTGCAGTGAGCCTGTGCTGGTGGTGCCCAGAAGGAACAGAACCATGAGTAGGATCCAGTACTGCTCCAAAGGACCCTCAGAAGGTCCTCAGAGCTGCTTTTTTTTTTATTTTTATTTTTATTTTTATTTTTATTTTTATTTTTATTTTTCTTCCTCCCCTTCTCCCCCCTTTGTTCTGTATTTTTGAAGGATTTCAGGAACCCTTGCAAGCACTGATATCCGCACTGGGATCCCCTTGCAGAGGACATTGGGTGGCGGGTAGCTTGCATGGTACAGCCCAGCCTGCAGGGTGGCAGCTCTCCTGCAGAGCCCCACGCTCTGGTTTGCATTATGGGTGAAGTTCTTAGCACATTGCTGCTCGTTTCTGCTTTGTTTCTGTCAAAGAATGGATATAAGGCTGCCCAGCAGTATGAGGACTTTTTTTTTATTATTTTTTTTGAAAAGAACAATTTTTTTTGGCTGGTTTGTTAACACACGCCTGGCCCTTATCAGGCTGCTGCTCTGCATCCTCTGTCTGAGCCTTCTACCGGGGATTTGCTGCCTTCAGCTGTGGCTGCAGGATGTGGTCCCACCTGAAACACGTTATTAGCGAAGCTCGTTAATTAGCGCCTGAACAGATCTCATAGAAGGAACGGCCAAAAGGGACCGGTCTGGACTCAGCCATCGCCTGCAGCAGCGTTGCAGGTAACCCTTCCCATGGGCTGTAGGAACTCAGCCATCTCCTCACGTGTATGTAAGTGCTGCTGCTTGGAAGGACCAATGATTCCTGGAGCAGTGGTGGTGGATGGAGCAGAAAGAGGCTCAGCAGCACTCAGTGATCCCAGGCCCTTGGTGATGGTGCTAAAATACTGCTTTGGCCTTTTGTTCTGACACTTTTCTCCTTCTCAAATGTAAGATTTTACTATTTTTCTAAACCACAGAGACAGAGATTGAAGGCAGTCCTTTGAATCCGTGAAAATTTGACTGCAGGGTTCCTTCCGACCCCCATGCTAATTTTTAGCAGAGCAGGAAACATTAAAAATAACCATGAGAGAAGATTTCCCAACTCGGAAGGGTTGGCCCTTTTAGTAATCTCTGGCTTTGTTTTCACTCGATATTTTGCCCCTAACATTCCTGCAGCAGTGCTGAAGCAAACCCATCCCCAGCAGCATCAGCAATGGAGGAGGAAGGCAGGAGGTCAGCGAGGCTGGCACCCAGCCTCCCCCTGAGCAGGGTAAGGGATGTGCGGGGGAAATGTTCATTATTTAATCCAAGAGCGTTTGCTTTGGGATCAGAGCTCATAAGCTTGACGTGTTTTCCTAATTGCTCCTAAGCCTTTGGTGGCTCTCAGCATTGGGTGAATCAGCTGTCACTGCAAAAGCGAGGTATTTTGGTGCTGTGTTTTGACCCTCCTGAGTTTCTACTGTGAAACAAACACCAAAAATAGCATGTTTTTTAAAACTCCAACTGAGCACTAAAGCTGATCAAGTCAAGGCAGACAGTGAGAGCGCATGAAGCAGTAGCAAACTGCACTCGTGCCCCAGCATCTCACCTGGCTCAGGTCTGTGCTCTCAGCTAGCACATAAATCATGTCTTCGTGTGATGGGTGTTACTGTCTGGGAGTGCAACTGCAGCACCTCTCACCTCTGCTCCTGCTGACCCATCTCCTCACCTCCCGTGCTCCAGCACGACTCCAGACAGATGCTGCAGATGTGTTTTCTTTATCAATCTGACAGGAACATTTCCTCCTTTCCCTTCAAATGTTGATGACATCCTGCAGAGCTGTGCTGACCTGGTGCTGAATGCAGGTGGTCCTTATTGGTGTGTGATTGGAAAATGAGATCTGAGTTAGTTACCAGCAATCAGTGGCTCCAGTGTTCACTTAGTGGCTGTGCCAGTGCCCAGCTGGGACCACACCAGTGCTGGCTTGCTCAAATTGCTCAGGATCGATGGGTTTTGATCCCACCACTTTGTCACTGCAGTGGTGGTTTTGGTCAGATCCACACTTTGAGGAAAGCTGATGACATTTTTTTCTCTACTCAGTCTCAAAGCATCAGGCTTGTTCTAGACAAAATGGTTCATCCTTCTCTCAACTTTGTGAGTGTTGAATTATGTAAAGTGTTCTCACTGTGTGATTAGGAGCAGAAGGCTTGTAGTAGAGCATGGGCAAGGACAGGAGTGAAACTTATCCTTGGCAAAAATCGCAGCACAACTCTGCAAGCTTCCTATTGCTTTGGCTCTGTTGTGGAGTGTACAGAACACTCGCCCTTTTTTTAAGCTCTTTGTTGGTTGTTTAAGTGTGGTTTTTGTCCCCTCCAAAATGAAAACTTCTCTAGAGTTGTTTTTTGATTGGGGAACAGGGAGTTGTTTTTCTGTTCCTTAGTTATCAACTAAACTAAACATTGCTTCATCTTTAATTAAAATGACATGGACCAGAATTCAAGGAAGGGAATCATGATCTCAACACTTGGGCGCTCCTGATGTTGCAGGCTCTCCGTGGAGCACACACACATCTCCAGTGTGGTCTCTTCCTTTACCCCAGCAGCTCCATAACTGCTCGGGGCCTTCCGCCATGGGCTGCTGGCCGGGCAGGTTGGGCTCAGCCCGTCAGACCTCAGCCTGAACTGATGAACATTTACGAGCCTGACTTACGGCGTTGTCCGCTCAGCGGAGCGGCTGGCCCAGAGCCCCTTTGAAAGCCCAACGGATATTGTTTCTCTTGAGCATTAAATGCTTTCCCTCAAACAAACATTCTTTGAATAGGCCATTGTTTTTCCTTCTGGATGTCCCTTTGTGGACTGATACAAGAATAGCTAGAAGCTGATGAATTGCTATTATAAATTTCTTCTATTTTTTAAATCCGTGAGACTTCTGTTTCGTTGAGAACTTGGATGTGCTGTGGGTCCCCTGCTCAGGTCCCATGCTTTTCCTCTGGAGGTCCCCTGTAGCTGCATTGGGAGCTTCAGGTCAAACAGCTCCAGCAATTGTAGCTTCAGGAGGGAAATTTGGCAGACCTGACACCTTTCCCAATCACTCTGATGTAAAGAAGTGTGGTGAGATAAAGTGCAGAGTGATGTCTGTCAGGGAAGGAGTAGTTTGGCTGTGGTACGCAAGCCTGTATCAGTGGACACTGCTAAGTTTGCTCCTATCTTTCATCAACACTTTTGTGTATTGACGTTTGTATACTGGTAGTTCCTCATAAATAACATACAGTACGTGTATAATCAGGGTTTGGTAGCTTCTAAAACCTCGTGTGCAGGGATGCCTGTTGTTTTCAGGTGAATATCCTTGGCACTGCTCCCCCCAGCCCTCTGGGTTTGCCTCTCACCCAACAGAGCCGTGCAGACCTGGAGTTTAACACTTCAAGTCTGGCAGTAGTGCTGCTGCAGGCTGATTTATTCCTTACCGACAGCTGGAGCTGGGAAATGGACACATTATTTTTAACGCAGACTTTAGTCTTCTCTTACAAACATCTCTTTTTTTTTTTTTTTCCTGTTGTTTTTTTAATCTCCATTTCAGCATCATAGATTTAAGCTAAACTCAGAAAAAGTTCACCCTAAACAGTTCCCTAATACAGAAAAACTTTGACTCTTTATTGTTGTGTTATGCAACCATCTAGAGGGCGTGTGCTTCAGTAGGTTCCTCCAGGCTGCAAAGCCAAAGATGCTGTGGGGACATCTGGCGCAGGCCTTGGCTCTGCCTGGAGCCCTTGTCAGCCTGGGCTGGGGGATCTGTGGTCAAGAAGGAGTCTGAGCACTTTGTGGACTTGCAGCCATCGTGTCTTATCTCTTTGGGATGTTTTCAGGCTGGGTTGTCTTTGTGTCTATGTGAGGAGAAGCTTTATGAGCCTAGGCTGCAGGTAGAGGAGAAGGAAAATGCAGTTCTCCTTGGATTTACTGTTAAATGCCAATAGCTGCACGCATTGATCAACCACAGGCTCCTGCAGCAGTGCTAGGAAAGGGAGAGCTGGGATAGCACAGAGCTTGGTCCTGCAAATACAGCTGTATTTCTGGTGGAGTGCTGCTTCCAATGGGACAAGCACACAGGTATCTGTGGGATAGATGTACCCTTCCTTCCTCACCAGTGAGGCGCCTGGCCCCATCCGCTGTGGTCTGGGGGTGATGGGTGCTCCCCACAGAGTAGAGCAGACCTTTAGCACGTCCTTTGGAGAAAGCAGAACATCCCGTCCAGCTCCAAGCCTGTGGTGAATCACTCCTGGGACCCCATCAGTTTAACCAAAGCAGTTCTTAGTCCTTAAAAACCTGAGGTAGTCCTGAGTGCTGTACCAGAGCCATGTGCCCCTGTCACTAACCCTGTCGCTTCCTTCCTCACCTCTTTTTGCTCTGCAAGTTGTCACCTCTCGCTCAGCTGCTGTGAAACCTTCTTGCTGGATCGCATGCATGAAGGATAAGGTGTATAAGTAACATAGCCAAGGATTGTACAGTATGCGAGTAGAGCCTCTCTCAGAGCATGACTGATTCTGCTATGTTTGTAAATTGTTGGGGTATTTTATTCTTTAATCATGTTGTCTTTTCCATCCCTTTTCAGGGTCCCCTTGGTTTGGATGGCAAACCAGTAAGTAGCACCACCTGCTGAACGTGTCATCTCTTCCTTCACGCTGCTATGCCGTGTCTAGGCAGAATCTCAAATACAACCTAAATCGAGATATTGTCTGTGTGTATAACTGTTTGTGGGGCAGATAGCATTTAGAATAATTACTCTGTGATCAGTAACGTGCAAGTTTAAGCTCTGGGCCTGAGGTTTTTTTTCTTTTTTTCTCAGAAGCCCTATGGACACTCAGTACTCTATGCTTCTCTTGCTAATTTTTACAGTCGCACACCCACTGATGGTGTTGGCTGAGCACTGGTCAGTGCTGAGTCCTTTCACTGGAAAACTGCTGCAGGAGCTCATGGCTGCTTCTGGTTTTTGTTTCCCAGTCTCACTTTGTTCCACGTTCACTAGAGGGCACCATCTGAAATCTTTTCAAGCTTTGGTCCTCAACCAAGTGATCTTTTTTTTTTTTTTTCCAAAGTCACTCTGTCTTTGTCTGGGATAACTTCTTGACTGCACTAATTTCTAGCCAGCTAGGGAATATTTTGTTATAGCTGTATGTTGTATGTTTTTTCATAGCTGTGGTTGGGTTTTTTTTTTTGCTTTTTTTTTAATATTGTCTTTGAATTAGCAAAACACCATAATTAAAAGAGTGATGCAAACCTCAGCACTACACTCCTTCACCAACGGGGATGTGAGTGGCTGAAGGGGAGGAGGGAGACGTCTGGATGAGCAGCAGGGAGAGCCTGAATGAAAAAGCAAACTTACGAATGGCCAAACTCAAACCAGACTGCTCACGATCTCTTCCATAAGAGTGAGTGGCCAGCAGGTTTGCTCAGAGCCAAGCTACCAGCAGGAGGGATGCAGCGCAAGGCTACAGATGCTCCAGCATCACTGCTGACCTCCTGCCTCCTTCTGTGCCGCACTGCTTCCACACCGTGTGCTGGACTGAACAAATGATGCTTGATGGTCTTGTGCTTGAAGGATGCAGAGCAGCACATCAAAGCTCTGCGGCTTCTCTTTGGGCTGCAGTGTGTCTCTGCCTGTCTGTCTTATAGAAAGCTGTTTAGAAGGAATATGACTTATGTCTTTAGCAAATAGGCCAAAGAAAGCAGCCCATCCTCCTTGTTTATTTCAAACAGATGTATAATTGTTGTAATGATATGCTGAGCATGTGTTTTTCTAGAAGTGATTTAATACTTCGAGAAATGTCTTGTATCTATTCAGCATCATGTGCTCCCAAGAGGCTGTCACACTGCCTGCTCTGCCCGGCCCTTCTCCACTCCTGTGCCCCTGCATGAGCAGGCACGACCTCCTTGCAGCTTCCCAGTAGTGTGCTGTTTGTGTCCAGCAGCAAACTGCTTAAAGTAATAGTTACGTGCCTCAGGTTTGTGAACTGGTGAAAGCAGTCAGCTTGGTTTTGATGTTGGGGTAAGACTGTATGCATTGATTGCTGTTTCTGAATTGTTGTTCTTATGTTTTTCCAGGGGCCTCCAGGACCAAAAGGGGAAAAGGTAAAGACTGCATGATTAACTGCATGCAGTTAATCAGAAACCGCTGCATGTCCTTGTTTTTCTGTGATTCTTTTTGTTCACTTTGCCCGTACACACCAAGCGTGGCATCGCCACTTGGTTTGGTTCAGCCATAGAGCTGCGTCAGCACAGGAGGTGAAAGGCTGCGGGCTCCATCTCTGTTTGCATGACATCCTCCTGTGAAATTGGAGCAGCCAGGGAATGTCATTACTGTACAGAAAGTGATGTTAGTCCGTGCATATGTAGGACATAAGCATTTGCTAGGGGAGCCTTAAAGTTGGAAACAGTCTGTTATTTCAGATTTATTATGTTTCATCGCCTGCCAGGGCAGAACCGTTCCCTATTGTGTTGTCTCCAAGACTTCTCCTCCCTGGTTTTGAATACGTTAAGCAATAGGACCGTTCCCACTTCCCCTGTGTGCTGTTCCCTCGTCCAGCTGACCCTGCGCTCGGTTCCTTGCGTTTGAAGTCTGACCTCTAACAGCTGACCTTTGCTGTTCCTCCTGACGCACAGGGTGAAGCAGGGGACATCGGCCCAAGGGTGAGTAGTGACACAGTGCGTTGTTTCACTCCCAACTCTGGTTGGGTTTGGTCACTGTGCAAAGCGTGCAACTCTTTCCATGCGGCAGTTCTGGAAGTGCTTTGTTCTGCTATTGGAGCTCTTCACGTTGTTTTTCTGTCTAACCGTGAGAATGGGGAAAGGAGCTAAAGATCTTCATGGGCCTCATTAAGAGTTTCATGTGCCTTCCTATCCCTCATTCCTTCTTTCCAAGTCAGAGATGGGCTCTGTTCTCCTCTCAAAGCTGTGCTCCTTGTCCGCCGGCGTCAAAGAACCAGTACATGGTGGAAGTCACAGCTCCCAAGGCAAGGTGCTGTGTTGGGTGGGGTGGAGATTTGTTCTCTCTTGCTGGGAAGAGGGTGATGTGCAGGCAATGCCTAGGCTGCCTGTGGTTGAGAATGAAGGCTATTAAAAGGTGAGAGGGAAGTTGTTCTGTCTATAACATAGATGGAGTTTTCTGCAGAGGGCAGTGATTAATGTTGGCCGGAGATGCCTGAGGGCCATTTTTCCTTTTTCTGCTCGAGGCTGTTAAGTGTTTTTTGGTGTCATTTTTTCCCAAAGCAGCTCCATGGCTGCATCTGGAAACGTCACCCTTGGGCTTCAAAAGTCCCTAAAACTCCCCAACCAGATTTATTCCTGCACAGCTGTGGAGGGGCTCAGCATAAGGTCTCAGCCTTGTTCTGAATGCCCACCCACCCTCAGAAAAGGCTTTGGCTGACAGTTCAGCTGCACGTGGCTGTGAGTCTTTGCTCTTCGGCTGGGGCTGTAGGTTACTTCTGTGGGAGAGGGTACGTGTGGGGTCGGTGATTTGCTTGATGCTGAAGGTGCTCACCAGGCTTTGGAGCTCCAGGTCTCATGCTGCCAGGTAAGTAGGGGCTCTGAGTGCTGCCTGCAGCCCCCATCCTGCTGCAGAGCAGTGGGCAGAGGCCTGGGCTGGACTTATAGGCATGAGCACCAGCTTCCACAGCAGTGTTTGTCTAATGTTTTAATCTACCAATAATTACGTGCTTATTTTCCCATGGTTGATCTTTGTCCAGATTTTATTTTACTCTTGTGTCATTTTGTTTTTATTTACATATATATGTATGTATATTCACATCCTTTTTTACAAGAATAAGAAAAAGGCTGGACCAAGTAGGTCTACCAACCAGTGCCTGGCTGTGAAAATCACTGCTGTTCTATCTCCAGCACTCAGGGCTGGATTGGATATGAAACTTATTGATACCATCTGGCCCAGATTATTTTTTATTTCATAGTTTAATCTATCTTCTTCCTCAAGTTTCGGTGGTAGCTTTGTTGAGCTGATTTTGAAAGATGTCACAGCAAGTCATCACATCAACGGGAAGATAAATAACTCTGGCTGTATCCAGCACTGTGTGCTCACAAATGTGTCTATGGGAGGTGGGGTTGGGACAGTGCGTGTCACTGAACACAAACATGTTATCACCAGGAATGACAGATTAAAAGAAAATAGCACTTGGGTTGGTTTTGGAGGGACTGCATGCGATGGAAGTGAGATGAGGATATTGGGGAAAAGCTACTGGACGTGTTGGTGTCTGCTGTTGTATCTGTCCCTAATTAATACCTGCCAGCAGCATGGACACGTGGTTATTACACACGTGTGTGGCTCGTGTGGGTATTGGGGGGTGATTTTTGGAGACAGCAGTTTCTGTTGGGCTATCCCAGGCAAAACCCAATGGCAAAACTGAGCATTTGAGGGCCTGCAAAGGGTGCTGTGGGGCTGTGCCTAGCCAGGCAGGGAACAAACATACCCAGCACTGGTGCAATGCCCCTGGGTGCACTGATGGGGAAAAAGTAAGAGCACGTGTCCTCTCTGTTTTGGGGAGGAAAGAAGGAGCCAAAGCAGGATGCTGTCAGGGCTGGGACCTCTGTGCCCTGCGATTCATGCTGGTTTCTCTCTTAAACACTTCCTTACACCTCTAAACAGTTTCATAATCCAGGCCAGCTCCCTGCAGGATGGCCGCTCTGGATTTATTACCCTGGCTTAGTTGATCCTGTTCTCACTGACAATGCAGATGTTTGGACAAATGATGGGATTTGATGAACTTTGCGCATCTGGGTTGTGCATACGGCAGTGGTGCCAGATTGGCTCTCGAGGGGAGAAGAGGGGCTTCAACACAAGCCTGTCCTCATATGTCTCAAAGAATCCCAAGCATGACTTCTGGCAGCACAGGCACCATGGGTGGGAGTCACTGGAGGAGGTCAGGTGAAGGAAGAGGAAGGATTGTGAGCTTTGCCAAAATGTCTCAGGCATTTTACTGCTGAGATGAGGCAGCTCGGGGACAATGGCAGTGCGGCATCACCAGGTTTTGTCCAGTGTCCAGGTGCCTGGCAAAGGTGACCTGAGGCTGTTGGCTCTCTAGCTTTGTTTCCCAGTGCCTCTGCCTCCTGTTGCAGAGAAAAGGTCCCATGCTCCATAGCCCATGAGCTGCTCTCCTGCTTAATGGCCAGGGACTGTCCCAGCAGCATTCAGCTGCTGCGGAGTTAAACCTGATGCAGCTGTACAGTTGTGGACTCAGCTAGTGGAAAGGGGCTTTTGCTCTCTTTATGCAAAAAGAAAGATGCTTGCTGAGCTCAAATTGCAGGTTAAGAGCTCAGCATGTGGAGTGTCCTGCAGGGCTCACCGTGACAGTCATTGTGGAAATGTACAGATCTTTATAATATTTACTTATTTTGAATCATGATGTTGAAATAGCTAAATTGCATACTCTGAAGCTGACAAATGTCAGTGTTCATGGTTTCTTTTCTCTGAGCCCACACTGCTGCACAGGGTCAGATCCAACAGCCCGAATGCCTCGGGGCCAGTGCAGTGTGGGGCAGCTCTGGCTTACTGTGTGCTCCCCTGGCACCCGCCTCTCTGTAGTCCAGATGTTTGCAGAGCCAGAGATGACATCTCTGCATTTCATGCCCCTAGGGGCAATCACCATCCTTAGCAGAGATCATTTAAAATAAAATGTGCAAGGGCTCTGTGACACCATTAATGCGGATGTGTTTCATCTCAGTTTTACCCTTCAGGATTTGGACATTATTCCTTTCCAGAATGGCTGTATTTGAGCGAGGGCTGAGCTAAAGCCTCTCTCTGCAGAGTGAAAATCCTCTTTCCTGGAGGACATGCTGTTTGCTTCATCGCTCGGTCTCTCCTCTTGCAGTCTTCTGATGGATGGACTCCTGGGCTGGATGGTGGAAAGGGAGCAAGCAAAAACAGCCTGAGAAAGGAAACCTACTGCTTCTCTCTAGATAAGTGGGAAGGCTGAAAGACAATAGCAATGACTACTGACATGGTCTGAATATATTGTTTTTGCATCGTATAAATCTGAGAGATTTATCAGCGTTTTGCAGGCTGGTGAATACATCAGTATTCATTTTAGTCCAAAAAAAAAGATAATATTTGGTCTTGGGAGAAATGCTGGGATATATCCCATGTGGTTTTTACTGGAAAATGCTCTGCATTCTGAAGAAAAGTCCTGCAGTAGAGAATTGTCCATACCCAGCAGCCCTGAATGTCCTATTGTGCAGTAAGCTCATGAAAGGAGATTTGTTTTGCTGTGTCTACTTACTGAGCCTCCAGTGCATCCAGAACGTTAAAGCCACCGGTTGTCTATCTAGACCTACTCCTCTTATATCAATTAATTATTGAAGAGAAGTTGTTATGCATTTTATGGCCTTTCAAACTCGCTCTGTGCTGTGCCTGCATCCTAAATTCGTGCTCTTTCCTCTTCCTCCTTCCCCTGCACTGTGCTAGATGGTTTTCCCTCGCCTCAATCACGGATTTCTGGCTAATGATCAGCTGGTCTTTAGCCGCCGCGTGCTCAAGGTAGACGTATCAAATCTGCTGCCTCTGGTTTGCTGTGTTTGTTTGAGCTGCTTTTGTTCCCTCGTTCTGGCTGATGGTGCACTGGTGCTGTTTGAAATTGTCACTGCCATGGGGCACTCAGAGGTGCCTGCAAGGAGCAGCCGGGGTGAGCCCTGTCAGAATTCAGGGGGACTTTTGGCAAAGCAAGGAGACATAAAAGTGGTGGTGTTTCAGCATTTGGTCCTTCACGGGAAGCAGGGATCGTGCAGCAAGTCCTATAAATGTTCATAGGGTGTATGGACAGTGCTGGTATCAAAGTAAAATGCACTAAAATGCAATTGTCTAAATCCCCGTGCTCTAAATGTGGCTTTTTAATTAGGCAAAATTCAGTGGGAGACTCTTGTCATAATTGGATGCAGCGTTCAGGATTAGCAGATAGGATCTTTAAAAATCATGCGAGTGATTTAGGAGGGCAGATCTCGTTGAAAGGCAGCGGGGTTTGTGCTGCTGAGTCACTTAAGGACTTCTGACAATCCCACACTTGTCCGTGATTTGAGCGTGGACCACATATTAAATACAGTCCTGTTGGTGCCTCGCTGGTAACCCATCCAGATGTTGCTAAAAGATTTATGGCACAGCCTTTCCATGAGGATTTCCATTGTGTAGCCACATGTTGGAACCGCGGTGGCCGGCGGCGGGTTGCAGTGCTCCCCTTGCACAGCATGCACTGAACCTTTGCAGTCACAAGGAGAGGCAGTGGCTGCTTTTTTCCCTTGCATCCCAGTAGAATGTCAGCTGAGCTGGATGTTAATATAGGACTTTGGCTGTATTTAAAGTCTACTACTAAGAACTGGTTTTTTTGGGGGGAGGGGGGATAATTTTTTTGTGTGTGGTCTGCTAAGGTCTGGACTTGTGTGCATGCTCCACGCCAGCATGTTGTTGGGTTTCATTCATATCTGGGTATGTTGAATTGGTGGATTTTATGCAGATGGTCGCTGGGGAAAGGCTTAATGAGATGAAACCATGTTGGAAGGCATGGAGCAAAATCCCATCTGAGGAACTAGACTCAAAGGTCTTGGAGCAGCTCTGAGCTTGCTCCCAGCCTTCCCAATTGGCTGCTGCAATTAACCCCCCCGGGATCATAGAATCATAGAATCACTCAGGTTGGAAAAGACCTCAAAGATCATCGAGTCCAACCACAACCCAACCATGCTATCCTAATTCTAACATGGCAGAGGTCAAGTTGCCCATGGCCTGGGGATGCAATGCATGTGTTGTGGGCACCCTCTGGTCAATACCAAGCTGCTGTGCTTGCCCACGCTGCTTCATCTCACTATGTCTGTATGAACTTCTTCCAGGGCGATCAAGGTCGAGATGGAGCCACTGGCCCCCCTGGTCCGCCAGGACCCCCAGGTGCCCGGGGGCCTCCTGGTGACACAGGAAAGGATGGCCCAAGAGGACCTCAAGGCCCCCCTGTAAGGACCAGAGATGTGCAGTGGGCACATACTGTGTGGTCCCCAGCCCAGCAAAGGAGCAGAGGATTAATGGCATCCCCTTCCCCATCCCAAGTGCTGTGTCCCCAGTGCTGATGGCCACTTGCCTTGCAGAGCTTTGGGTCTCAGGGTGAGGAAGCAGAGGGAGGTTTCCATGTTCAGCTCTGGAGCAAAGAGCTGGACGCGGAGCATGTGTTTGTGGCCACCTGCTGTAATGCAGAGAGCCCAAAGGGGATCTCCTTAGTGATTTGTAGGTGTCAGAAGACCTGTTGCGAATCTCCAGATCACTGGCAATACATTCAATAAAGAAATAAGCTGAAACACAGTGCTGTTGGATGGCCTGATTATCACTGAGTGTTGAGAATGAGGAATGAATGATAGATACTTCCAGGTGTTGTTTCTTTTGTTTTTGTTTTTTTGTAGGGTCTTAAAGGCGAGCCAGGGGACGACGGCCTTGTGGTTAGTATTGCACAAAGGTGTTCCTATTGCACTGCCCAGGACATCCCTTGCTCTGTATGCTGCTTGCTCTGCACTGGATGCTGTCATGTCTTTGCTTATTTATGCCAAAAATTATAATGCATAGAATGCACAAGTAAAAATATATATCTATTTACTAGTTGTTGTTGGGAGCATGGTTCTATTTAGAAGGGAGGATGAGAAGCTGACATCTGCATCCTTTTTTTCATGGGGATGAAAATATTCTTGGACGTGTCTGTATTCTGTTTTGCTCTATTTCAAATAAGTATAACAAACTGATTTTTCATTCCATAGGGTGCCAGGGGACCCCCGGGGCCAAAGGTAGGTGATAAGCAAATTTTAACAAGAGTTCTTGACATATTTCTGTAGAAGAGGAGTAGAAATGAACATATGTATTTCACAGTGGAATTGTTCTCATCCATATTGATCAGAGACTGAATTTCTGCACTCCTGAATTAACCATTGACTTGAAGTTGTCTGAGTGTGCAGCCAACACAAAAAGCACAGCCCCTGGCCCTGGTAAAACCTTGAAATGGGGTGGGGTAGGAGCTGTGGGAGTTAGAGGTCAGCGTGCTGTAGGAATGTGCTTTCTTCCATTTTGGGGGGATGGAGTTGACCAACACAAGCAACAAATTATTTGAACTCAACAATGAATTTTGAGTATTGGTGCAGTTGGCCTTATTTTCTTTTCCCCTAATCTTTCTCCTCTGTTTATTGCTTTTGAAGGGCGAGCCTGGCATGCAAGGAAAGAAGGTAAAACAGTGATTTTGCTTTACTTTCCTGAGCCCTAGACTAGGGAAACCGCTTCCAGAGGGTGATGAAGAAGCTGCAGTCCTGGCTGCATGTAGCACGCCATTGATGTTCCCCAGGGTCCCTTCAGTGTGCTCCATGAAGAGCTGCGACCGCACAACCCCAAAGCGCAGATGCCTCCATGTAAAAGCATGGCTGCAATCACATCTGCCCTGTAGGCAAAAAGAATGAAATACTGAATGCCAAAACAAAGCAGTAGGTCTGAGTCCTTTTGCTCAAATAATTTGAGCTTGACTGAGAAGCTTTTGGAGGATGTTATCTCCCAAAAGGCCCTGTGGTGGGCTCAGTTTCCTGGGAGAGCCCAGGGAGAGGCATGGCCACACACAGTCTCAGTGTGGTCAATTCTCATGGGCAGGAGAGGAATTTCTCACACTCAGAAGGACAGATGCTCTGTTTGGGTTGGGTGTCAAAGACTGGGAGATGCACGTGTCCAAGTTTTCTGCTGTTGGCTCTATCAAGGAGTGAATAAATCACTGCCTTCATCCAAAACCAAAGTGCTGACAGGGCCCAGCCATTCCCTCTGGTTGTTTTGCCCCAAAACAGACATGGCCATGTGCATTTTTCAGATGACAATTTGTGTAAAGTTTTGGTAACTGCCCAGCAAAATTAACCTCTTAAGCACCTACAAGGCAGTATTACTTCAGGAGAAGAACAAAGCGTGACACGTGAGCCCCAGAAAATCTCCTCCTGGTGTGCTGATGGTCACAGTGAAGACCATGAGGATGAGTGGTAGTTTGCAGGAGGCCTGTAGGAGATTAACAAGGCTCCCCAATACCCTTTGTGGGTCAAATATAGAACTGTGTGGCCATGCCCCATACCTGTGAGCAGAGGAGGCCAACACGGAGCTGGATGGGAGCAGAAGACCATGCTGCAGGTTTTTCCTGGCTTCCTGCAAACCTGAGTGGGACTCGGATCTGTGCTAAGATCAGTGAGGATGAATGAAGCGTTGAACCCAGATGGAACGTGTATAGGTTCTTTGTGTTTCACTTGATATGTTTTGTTTCATCAGGGTGATGATGGCATCCCAGGGGAACCAGGACTTTCGGGCTCTAAGGTGAGTGAGTGTCTGCTCTGTGTCTATCTAATGTGTGTGCTTGGCAGCACCCGTTGCTCTCTGGCTTGCTTGTTGGGACATGCTGAGAAATAGTTCTGCCTGAATATGGAAAAAGAACAGAAAACAGAGAAAGATGTGTAACTCATCCCTCTGCCTTGGTTGCTCTGCCCAGAAAGCCTCGAGTTTACAACTTGTTGGCTGTTGCAGAGAATTGCCATGGAGAGCCTCTACTTGCAGAAATAATTCAAATAGCATTGCTGGCGATGGCTTGGGCTTTGGGATGGGGCATTGTACCCAGTGGGCTCTCAGCTGGGAGCCTTTGGACTGTGTTTGTGGAGCCAACATTGCAGATGAACACATAACCCACAGCCAAACTGCTAAGCCTGTAAAGCTCCCCTTAATCTTGAATGTTCCCCATTTTGCACGTAGGCAATGTGATACATTTTAGGCTAAAAACACAGCTTTCTTCACTTGTGCTCATAAAAGTAACAATAAAGCAAGAAAACTACAACCTGGAAAAATCTATTCTGCATCCTAACCATATAGCATTCATCTAAATCATCTTGCTTTCAGGGAGAAAAGGGAAGCACGGGTCTGAAGGGAGAGAATGGCACGGACGGCGCACCAGGACCCAAGGTGAGTGCCAGCCTGTTGTGGAGGCACCGTGCTGCACTGCATTTTGGCTGAGTTGGTGTCATAAGCCTTTACTGTCTAAAAGTCTCATAAAGTGCCAAAAATGAAACAAACAGGAGATTTTGAGAAGTATTTTACCCTTTTCTGGCAGCTTAATGAAAGCTGGAGATGGATGTAAGAGTTTCCAAAAATCATCTCCTTTAATGTTTTTCGTTGAATTGCCTCTTTTTTTCCTCAGATAGCTAAATCTCGATCACATTTTGATCTTCATGCACTGATTGTTGTGGTATCACTTCAAAGTAGAGAGCACTTATGTGCCTTACTGTTCTACTTATCTTCAGAACTGCAAAGAGATGTAGTAAGACAGTCTTGATATGTTAAGTGGTGATGATATAACATGGACAGCATTCATGAGCCGCTATTCCTTCCTCAGCTGCTTCTTATTTAGTCTGATCTATCCCTGGTCGTGCTTTCTGTATTGAGCAGCCGTGGCTCCTTGCTAGGCTATATAGGATGCAGAAGCGTGGGCTTGGATGACCCTCTCACGTTTTTTGTTTTAAAAATATGGTAGCAGTGCTTGTTTGTTCCGCCTAGGGTCTGCTGAATTGAAATTTTCCTATGAAGACTTCTTGTGCTTATATATTTGTTATTTGTTACTATGTCGAGGGCTTTAATATGACTCACGAATAGATTTCCACAGGTATGGCAGAAGGGGCAGTTCTGAATCCTGAGCTGAACTCCAGGTCACTGCGGTGGGAATATTAAAGCCATTCAAAACTCACAATTTAAAAAATAATAATAAAAAATAATTGGCACAGACTTCTTCCTTAAAGTTGCCCTCAGAAATGGTTTAAACATGTTGGTTGAGACTTTCCACATGCAGTATTCAGCCTAAAGCAAGCAGAGAAGCTGCAGCACGAGGAGGCAGAGCTTGGCATGGCGGTAACAGCAGGCAGCTCTTGCGCCCTGTCTTCCTGCTGCCAGCCAGCTCCTCCAGCATCACTTTGTGCAAAATGCATTTGCTCTGAAGTCAGACCTCTTGTTTTTTTTGTTTGTTTTATTGTGTTTTGGGGGGGGTTTTGTTTTGCTGGGTGCAGCACTTCCTTGTTGGCACCATACTTTGCCTCGAATCTAAAATGTATGCTGGCATCTCATGCCATTTAGCTAGCTGTAGGATAAATATTCCATATTTTCACTGGTGTTTCTGAAACGAAAAATATGATCTGCATTTTCAGGGTGAGCCCGGTGAGAAGGGAGGAGTCGGCTCCATCGGACCCCGGGTATGGATGTTCAGGATTTTCCTTTTAGTGTTGGGTGTGTTCACCATGCCCTGAGCTGCCCCGCACCACCTCCTCCTGTTTAGCGTGTTGTCAAATAGCATAAAGATCAGTTCTGTGTTAGGAAATACAGATGGTGCATATTAAAACAATACCAAATACTGCCCGTGGAGACAGCGCTGGGAAATGCAGTAAAGTCTGATTTTTCTTATCAGTGTGACCATCCTGTCGTCGTTTTTTCTTTGTTGTAAGAAGCTGTGAATAGGGTTACTCAAGGAATGATTTTGATGCACCCCTCAGTTACGTACATTTGTAGGCTTTTGAGGTTTGGATGGATGACAGCTGTCTGTCTAGGAACTGATTACATTGGTGCTTGGTAATCCCCCCCAGACACTGGGCTGCTGGGTCCCCGCTGTCACACAGCCTGCTTCTCAGGTGCTGCAAAAACTAAGCAGGGTTTGTCCTCGGTTGCAGGGTCCCCCTGGCCTGAAAGGGGAACAGGGTGACACGGTGGTCATCGACTACGACGGCCGCATCCTGGATGCGCTCAAGGTGAGCTGGTTCCTGGAGGTGGCAGGGAGGGGCTGAAGTCCTATGCTACTTCTCCTTCCTGAGGTCTTAGCACAGAACCAGCCCAGAGGGCAGGGTTTATTCCACCCTGTGTGTGGCTTTCACTGCAAACTGTCTGTTGTTTGGGTGTCCTTGAAGGCAATGGGAAGATGGGGTGCGGTGCCTGGGCGCTAACCTGCCCCAGTGCCTGCCAGGCCTCTTCCTGCTGCTTGTGTTAGGATAAAAGAAGGTGAACAGAATGAATACTTAATTAGAGACACATTTGAGAACCATCCTAATTGTTTTATAACAGGCTGCAGGGATACACAAAGTGGTGGTAATTACCGTTTGCCAGATGTCTGCACGGGTTGCTCTGACAGGAGCACGGCATGCAGCTCCGTGAGAGGAGGCTGTGGATGGAGCTCCTCGGGGCGGCCCCAGCAGATGCAGCAGGGTCCATCTGCAGAACGTCCCGGTGTGTGCATGCGGACATGGCTGAGAGCACACCACACTGCTCAGCCATAGGCGTTCTCCTGCTTGTTGTCTGTTTGCACGCTTACCATATGTGGGAAGAGAGCTTGGAGAAGTGATTGCTTTACGCAGCTTCCAGTGTGATGAATGTGATAATGTTTGAAGGACAAAAGGTGTGATACGGGGTTGTTTTTCAGCTGGGAGACCCGTGAGTTTGCTGTTTGAGATGACTTGCAAATCACAACGTAAGGTGTTCTGTGCTCTCTGTACCCAGCAGAGTGCAAACAATACAGTCAAATGTGGGGCTGCGCCCACACCCCACAGCACCCTGCCTGCTGCATGGCTCGGGGCGTGTGTTCCCTTGCACCAACACCCGCAGTGCTGGGGGCTGAGCTCACGGGTGTGTTTGTGCTGGCACTGAGCACGCCATTTGCTCTGTGGAAGGCAAAGCAGTTGTGCTCATGCTCTTCTGTTGGCTGTTTTTTAGGGCTCACCAGGTCCCCCAGGGCCACCGGGCCCACAGGGCGCTCCAGGCCCCAAGGTAAGGCTGACCACCGCTGTGCGGGCTGTGCTGCTGACAGAGCTGGGTGTTTAGTAGTGGCTGTCGTGTAATGAGACTGAGCAAATGTCTGCTAAAATAAGACAGGACTTGGGGCTGTGTTTGGTGGAGGAGATGTTCCTTAATGCTTCCTCTAGCTGAAAAAGCAAGTTTTCGTACAGCAGCCGAGAGGGGCTCTCCTTTCCTTGGTCCTTGGCCTCCTACAGAGGCAGGTGTTCCGGGAAGGAATCCACTCTCTGCCCTACACCTGAGGGGTGAAATCCTGGTTGGTCTGGTACTTTGCATGGGGCAGGAGGGAGAAGAAAATGGGGGAAAATGCCTGAGTTGGGTTTGGGAGTGTCATAGGTTGCAGTATGAGCCCATCTCCTGCCCCACACCGACGTGCTGGGGCAGTGCCTGCACCCTGTCACTGTGCCCCTGCAGCTCTGCCACTGCTCTTGTTCATAACTGATCACCAATAACTTACTGTCAGCTACAGTTTTCTTTAAAAGAAAGCTTAATTTGTTTGCCAGTGTGTCAGCACATGGGACGGGGCAGGGTTTTGGTGCAGCCCAACCTCAGCCCAGGTTGTGCTGGGCCGGTGAAGCCCATCAAATCTGGGTGTCATCCTCACACTCCAATGCTCAACCTATAGCCACCATAAATGAGTAACTTCTTTTCTCGCAGAATGTCTTCCTGGCATTATTTACTGATTTAATTTACTGTTGGCTCTGCTTTCTTTGTGTTGCTTCAGGGGGAGCTGGGCCTGCCAGGTCCACCTGGGCTGGATGGAGAAAAGGTACGCAGCATGGTTGGACTGGGTGGAATGGTGCAGGAGAGCGCTCAGGAGCTGAGTTAGAGAGAAGTGAGCTGCGTGTCTGTGGTGGCTGCCCCTGTGAAAGCCAACATCAGCCTGCCTCTAAAGCCCTCTGGCCTACGATGCTGCACGTCCCTGTGTTAAACACAGCTCTGAGCACGCAGATGCTACTCTTGTCCACATCTGCTGAATTAAATGGGCTACTTTTACAAGTTGTTTGTGAGACAGTCTCAAATTCTGACGTAAACCTTCCAAACTCTAAATTGCTGCATTCTTTGCTGTGGCCAAGCAAAATTCTGCTGTGTCTGCAAAATCAGTATGTGTGAGTTTTAACATTAAAACATATTTTCACGAGTTGGCGCTGCAATGAGGGGGGAAAAAAAACAGCAAAAAGGCAGAAATAGATTGGTTGTTGTTTTGGTTGGTTCTCTTCAACACCTATATCTGTTTTCTGTAATATTCTAGGGTCCCAAAGGAGCTAAAGGTGACCAAGGCAGTGCAGGGATCACAGGACCGAAAGGAGAGATGGGAGAAATGGGCTTATCAGGTCCACCGGTAGGTCTGCGTGCTGCAGTGCATTGATTCCTGCAAGTCTTGGTGCGTGGTTGGGTTTTGTTGAGCTGGGCAGTGGCCTGTTTGTGCTACACTGCTTCAGCTGGAGGAAGTGGGGACTTGGACTGTTCCTAACTAATAATGCTGATAGTGGCTTATTTCAGAATAAATGAAATGTGTGCTCCAGCCTGGGGAGAATCTCCTTTTCTCAAATAGCTCCTCAGCTATTGCTGGAGCAAGGGAGGATGGCGTTTAGGGGAAGACAAATGCATTTTTCTCTGATTCTTTTTGGGAGACGCGACACTTCAGTGCAAAATCCGTATCTTTCAGGGAGCAGATGGGCCAAAAGGAGACAAAGGAGACACTGGATCACCATGTTTGCAGAACAACCACGTAAGGCACTGACACCACACAGCCTCTTCCACGAGGCAAGGGCAGGGGAAGTTGGTGCATGCATCGGTGCAGAGCACAGAACAGCCCTTCTCCATGAGAACTTCAGGATTCCTCTAAATGGGGTTTGTGTATTAGGGGAGATGGGGGAAATGACCAGGCACTGGATAGGTACTTCAGACTTTGCTTTGGTAATTGAGATATTGAATGCCATTTTGTTTTGCTCTAAAAACATACTGTGCTTTGTGCTGTTTTATAGGGCTTCTGCACTGTTTTTTTCTTTTTTCACACCTTGTGCTTAGTATCAAAATTCATAAACTTTTTTTAGGTGTTTATTAATGACATATGAGCTCTAATTCTGATTTTTTTCCTAAACAAAAAGGCTGGTTTCTTTGTGTCCATATGGAAAATGACCTCATTTTCCATTGTATCTATTTTGCAACTAGCAAATGTACTGAGTAGCATGGCCCACGCCTCTCATTTCTGAGGCCAGCCTGATTTGTGTGCTTACTGAGGTCCATTTACCTACAAATTCTATGGGCACCTCTTTGGTTAGCAGATACCTGGATTACCTCTATTAAATTAGAGGGCAGGCTACAGCAGTCCTGGGCTGTGTGAGGTTTTCCTTCCTGAACTGCCTGCTTTCTCTGCGTCCCCATTCCCAGCCCCATTAATGTGCCATTTAATTCCTTCATGCAGATCATCCCAGAGCCAGGACCGCCCGGATTGCCCGGCCCCATGGTAGGATGATGGGACACTGGCATGCACAACAGAACAGAGCTGCAGAGTTATACCATGCAATTAGTGAAAGGGAAGAGGGTGTTTTGTTCTGCTTAATACGGGCTGCTGTCAATTTGGGTTCCCCACCGCTGTGGTGTTGATATTCCCACAGATTATCCCGGGTCAGTTTTTTTGCCATTGATAGCAGCAGGAGAGGATGTGGGCAGCGATGTGAATACACATAGTCATTTTCAGTGCAGATTTCTGAGGTGTTTGGTTCCTACAGTGTTCCAAAAGGCCGAAGAGCTGCCAGGGGTGTCAGGAAAGCTGGGAGACCTTCACTGGTCCGTGGGCACCTCGGGGAGACCACAGTGCTTCACTACCACACAGCGTTTCTGCACTGCTGCACAGCTCTCCCTCCAGAGTTGACTCTTCAGCATTTTATTGTTGCCTGTTACGCAACACAGCCTTTTACAGTTCCTTCCCACTGATTTGACGTAGGAGAACCAAATAAACTACCACCTGTCTTGAAAAAGAAATATTTAGCCATTGTCAGCCTGTAACTTTAGCAAGAAGCAGTTTGGGAAGCAGACGTAGGGGTTTGTTTTTAAATTCTGCTTTTATAATGCACCATTGTCTTTCCTGTAGGGTCCTCCAGGAATCCAGGGGCCTAAAGTAAGTCAATAAATCAAATGTCACCCACTGTTTCCAAGCTGCCACTGCATTATTTGCAGGACCACAAAGGACTGTCAGCTCTGGGGACTGATTTTTTGTCACTGTTTGTGACAACACATCCCTTGATTGTGTTGTTCAGCAGTTGGTGTTTTTGAAAATAAGCCATTCTTCCTTCCAAATACGTTTTATGATCTTAAATTCACTACGGAGTCCTGTCAGCCTGCAGCACATGCAAGTCTAGGTTTCCAAACCCACATACTGAAACCTTTATTTTCAACTATTTCTTGTATGGTCTGGTCAAGAGGAAAACATTAACAGCAGCAAGGGTGTGAGCTGCTGGGAGGTGTCCTTGTCCCAGCTGTGTTTGGGGTTGGTGCAGCGGGTTTTATGCTTGCACTGCTCTGCCTGAGAGCACAATCCTGCTTTTTTGCACCAGCTTCCCACCTGAGGCTGTTCCCAAGGCCCACGTGCTGCTTGTCTGATGCCAGTGCTTCATTTCTGCAGGGCTTGGATGGTGCAAAAGGAGAAAAAGGTGACAGTGGTGAGAAGGGGGAGCACGGCGACGCGGGCCCAGCTGTGAGTTGTTTTCCCACATCTCATTTCTGACTGTTGTCAGAACCCAGCCTTACAGCACCTTTCCTAATGCTTTCTTTTCTTTCTTTTAACTGTCTTCAAGGGTCTCCCTGGTGCTCCAGGGCTCATTGGCTTACCTGGTACCAAAGGAGAAAAGGTAATCATTGATGTAGGCCTGCATTAGATCTCCTTCTCCCTGCTGGAGCTCCATTGAAGCTAGGTTATTGATGGGCAAAGCTTTTTCCTGGTCAAAGTTGCTCATTTTACCAACATTCGTCTCCAGAACCTCAGCTCCAGTGAGTTGCTGTTTTCTAGCATCTGTCAGCATTTGATGACAGCAGTTGGGTGTAGTGGTTGCTCCCTGAACAACTTGGGAGCACATCGTGCCCAGACGGGCAATGCTGATTGCACAGACAGGTGTGCAACCCTCACCATCTCCACCAAACTTAGTATGTCACCAAATGGGAATCTTTGCCTGCTGCACTGAAATCAGTCCAACGTGTCTTATTTTTGTTTTTACAACTGCAGGGAAAGCCAGGAGAGCCAGGATTAGATGTGAGTATGGAGAAAGTTAATTGTGATGTGTCAAAATGTGAATCACACACATGTAAAGGCCATCAAGACTGCTTGCTGTTCTCACAAATATACATAACTAACACTGCATAGACTGTTCTCCCTTACTTAGGGCACCCATAGAACGATGTCAGTAGGAAGAGGCTTAACTCAAGGCAGCTGTTGGATGGCTGCTCCCACTGCACAGCAGTACCGTACCACACCGGGTACCACTGCTCAGCTGAAGGTGCTGTGGGGGTTTTCTCTCACAATTGAGAATACTTGTATCAGATTCAGGAAAACCAAAATCTCTTATAGATGAAATATCAGCAGGATAGTTAAAGCACTAGATTTCCCAATAAATTTATAAGATACGGAGACAAAAAGGAAGAAAATGCCATATTCTTTGCTGATTGCTTCTGTTGATTTGAGATACTGGGATGTGCACAAAGTAAGCTTACACCCCTTTTCTTTTCCCACCAAAAAAAATCCGTAACAGGGTTTCCCAGGTCTCAGAGGAGAAAAGGGAGAGAAGAGTGAAAGAGGGGAGAAGGTGAGTGGGTTATGGCTGTAAGGTGCTGGTGGGGACGAGCGAGCCAGGGCAGGACTGCTCCTCTCATGTCCTACAGCATGGGTTCCCTCCGGCTCCAGTGTTTCGTGGTTCACTGCTGTGAGGCCTTTACTGTGGCAAAGTATTTGTATGGACATTCTGTGAATGCCTGATGGCTTGGAAGGGCTTTCTGCAACCTACTGCCTTCTTGGCTGCCTGCAAACGTTGGGAGGAGCTGGAGCAGCCTAGCAGCTCCAGGTTGGGAAGAATTGCTAGTTTTGGTTTATAGACCTTGAAACTGGATCCCAGTCAGGTTTTGTTACAGGGATCCTTAAATAAAAGGGTGCCTGGCTGGTGGCTGGTGCCGTGCTGGAAGCTGGTGCTCCAGCAGTGCTGGCAGGGGCTGCCCAACACTCCTTGCTGCCAGATACCAACCTGGCCTTTAGCAGTAACTGGTGACTTAGTCACCCTATTAAATCATTGCTATCCTGCTTTAACTGAAGACTTTAAGTCATTTAATTGCCTGATAAAGGTTGCACCAGTGCAAACATCTCTACTCTGGCTGCCATGCGGGACACTGCAGTAACTGTGCAAAGTGAAAACAAGGTGTGTTTCCCCTGCCAGCCACCCTTCTGTTCCTGATACTATTTTTCTTTTGCAACAGGGCGAGCGAGGGATACCAGGGAGAAAAGGAGCCAAAGGGCAGAAGGGGGAACCTGGCCCTCCTGGACTGGACCAACCCTGCCCCGTGGTACGTCTTCTGCTTTGCTCATCTGAAGTGTATGTTGCAAGGACCGAAGGGGGATGCAGCTTTGCAGCCCGGGGAAGGGAGGGAGGATTTGGTAGATCTTTAGTTTGCAGTAAATCAGAGCAGATGGTTATTGTTTTCTCACTTTTCTTAATGGTTTGTTTTATCTGCACTGCTGGAAGTTCAGTGCTCGCTTTAAGGGCTCCTCACTGGCCAGATGGGAACAAGCCACAGCAGTAAAAATAAAGAATCTTTGTGTAGAGATCTTCTTATTGCAGTCAGGAACAATGGGCTTCAGTAACGCTCTTCAGGAGATAGCGTGCCCTGGTGAAGCTGCCTGCCTAGATTTCAAGTACATTTGCAATTGGGGAGTAACTCGGTGCAGCGGATGGGAGGCAATTTGAAAGCCAGGTCAGCTCTTTATCCCATCATCTCCCCAAACTGAGCAGGGACCATGCTGATTCTAGCTCTCCCGCATGGGGAAGTGGGTTGGTGTTGATAGCATGTTAATACAGCCAAGGCTGTGTGATGTATGAGCCCTGAGGCTGCCAAAAAGTGCCTCTGGGATCAGAGACCTCCCGTGTTTCTCAGGCTGAGATAGCAGCTAGCAGCTCAGATCTGTCCTTTCTCAGACACATCCTGAGCCACCGTTGTGCTGCACGTACACAAACAGCCTTTCCAGAAAACCTGCCTTGATGTTCAGGTCTGAGGATGGTGGGATTCTCCAGGATGCTTCAAACCTTTTATATGGCTCAGAAGAAAATTCACCCTGGTTATTTGGCCTGGTAAAATGTACCTCCTTTTACTTACTGCTGTTCATTCAATGACTGAAACCAGAGATAGCCATTCCTTAAAATGTTGTGCGGTTTCAGGATGAAAGAGTAATTTGTGTCAACTATTGAAGCTGCCCAAATGCGACTGTTATATCATACTTCAGCTGCACTTAACTAGTAGTGCCAGCTATCTGCTTTAACTCCCCAAAAACACATTTCTTGTCCAAATGCGTGGCTTTCTCACCTCGCCAGCACAGCTACAGCAATCAAAGCTGTCATGGAACTCCACCGTACCAGCAAAAATGTCCTTCGTTCATTGTGCTTTATTTTGCTTGGAGATTGAATGTGAGCTACAAATATTTTGTTTTTGATGGATCACCTTTCCTCTCTCAACATGCTGGATGATTTAACCCTCATCTTTTTCAAATGAGAATCTCTGCTTTGAGTACAGAAGATATTTCCCAGATGACAGTCTCTGTGTGTCTGTGAACTCACCACCATAAAACAACTCTGTTGATTTGCTGTGTCATCAGAAATGGATGCGCAAAGTTCTGAGCCCATTCTTTCTCCTTTCTGCTCAGGCACTGATGTCTGTTCAAGTAACTCCCATGTCCTTTATCATTCTCAACAAGCAGTTATTTTCTCTTAAACAGGGAGATCGTAGTATTACAGGCAGCAATGGGGATCCAGGTCTGCCAGGCCTGGACGGGGTGAGCGTGCCCTGCCCGCTGGTACAGTACCTGCTCTTCCCTTTCTTGCATGGCTTGTGTGTGTCCTGCTGTGGCCAAGCCCCTTCCTAAGGCACAAATCCCACCAAGGAGAGAAGGAATGCAAAACAGCAGAGCTGGAACAAGATGCTTCACTTTGACACTCAGAGAAGGACACCATTGGGTTGTGCCTTCTTCCTACTGCCCTTAAATAAGGGTAGGCCATGGGAGATCACACAGGGGGCTGCTTGACTCTTTTCAGCAGTAGATCCTAAAAATCAGTTCTTGTTTCTCTGGGTACCTGTGGCCCAGTTCGGTTCCCCTTGTGCGCCAGCTGGGTGCTGAGCTGCCCCAGTGAACAGCCCTGGGTGCTGTGACTGGAGGTCGTGGGCCCTTTGGGCATTAAAAGGGCATTTGCTGCGTCAGCTCTGCACTGTGGAGCTCAGGTTGAAATCCTCTGATTACGCAGAGAGGTTCAAACTCTGCTCGCTGATCCAGAGGGTTTTGCTTGACTAACTAAAAGAGGTCATTGTTTTATTTTCATTTTTTTAACCATAGAAAATGCTGCATGTTAGATGATTTGCAGTCGTCTTCAGAGAAACAAAAGGGCAGTAAGCTCTCTTTCAAAAAGTTAAATTGCTTTCATATGTGTCAAAGAAACCAATTATTAGCAGCAGGCCTGCTTCAGCTCTTCATATTTACTCCCCAGAGATGTTATATTTGCTAAGCATGTCCCATCCTAACTGTACAGAATACACAAAGTCAAGCTATATCACAGGCACTGTAAGGGCAGAAGGGGATTTCTCCTACAGCTGATTACAGTGACCAGTTAATGCAGCAGATGCACTTTTTCCTGCCTGTGTATGATGGGTTAATTGTCATTAGTTGTCATTAGCTGTTGCACGCTGCCTTGGGAGGTTGTCCTCCTCCTCCCCCCATTGTAGTCATGGGGGGTACTGGGTTCTCGGTGATTCTGTTCAGTTCTGGGGTGTGAGCCTCAGCTGAGGCTTGTGAAGCACTTTGTGAGCTGACCAGTTGTTCTGGAGTCATTCAAGTGAAGCATGGTAGAAACACGTGGAGCTTGATGATGGCCAAAATGAGTATCTTGAGTGCGGGGGAAAAAAAGGGGAAAAAAGCCTGGGGAAGTCAGCCTTGTGACCATTGGTGTGTCGGGATGTGCTCTGACGCACCAGGTCAGGATGTGTCCAGGTGCCAGAACCACTCTGCATGTTGTCCCTATTACCCTTCACCCCCTGACCACGCCGATAAATGTCATGGACCAAAATGCTGGCGTGGTGTCAGCAGAAAACTGTGTGTGCTTCCAACTACCATAATGTTAGAGGAAAGTCTGAAAATAACTGGACCTGTCACACTAGGAGTAGCTGGAAAGGGTAACTTTACATCACTGCATCTCCTTTATTGGGCATAGGCTATTTTACATATAAAATCAATACAGAATACAAAAAATGTGATGACTGACATTTACAGTAAAAAATGTAAAAATGCATTTTGACCTCTATTTGCACTAGTAGTTCTCTCTACTGCAAACACGTCTTTGTGGCTTCCAACCCCTAGTTAACTTGAAGATGGTTCTGAGGGAAGGGTCGGTGCGTGTGTGCTCTCTGTAGCTCTACATGCAGCAATTCATGCAATCAGAGATCCAAGAGCCTTAAAAAAATTCAGCATCAGAAAAGGCTGAAATAGCTGAAGTCAGCTATTTCTGCTAACATAGCTTGAAAAGTTGGTCGTAAAAAGTCCATTCCTCTTTTGAGGGCTCCTTCCTTGTCAGTGTTTTCCTCCTGGTAAGTAAGCTCTTTCAGCTTTCTTATTTCTGTATACTTTATGCATCTCCATCAGAAAAAGACAAATCTTTTCACTCCCTTTACACAGCCCACAACCTATCCAATTTCAGTCAGTTCAGCAACTTGAGATTTCTTAAACAAACTAAGTACTGCAGGATCAAATTGAACACAGAATATCATGAAAAAATATATTAACCCCAACTCAAGAAGCACGTATGAACAAAAGATACATTTCCACATCATGCTTTCCACAAATAGGTCTGATCACAAAAACACTACTTTTTAAAGCAGATTCTGAATTAATTGAGGTTCCAGATTTTTATATGTGTTCACTTTTGTTGCAAGGAAGTGTCAACTTTTATTTTTTTTATCCTGGAGCATATCTGATTTTGTGTTGTGCTTGATGCACAGATCACATTGCCTGTGTATTTACTGTTGTGCATATACAGTGACTTGGTTGTGCATGGTCATTGTCTCTTACTGCACTGCTAACGCTTTTATTGTTTAAGGACTGAGCTTTGGGTTTTTGGTTCTGACACTTAAATCACCATCAACAGAAACAAAATCCATATACTCTGTTTTGCAGGGACCAGACGGACTGCCAGTAGCAGGATGTTGGCACAAGGTACAGTGAGAGTGATGGTAATACCTCCTTGCGTGGGCCCTGAGGAGCTGGTAGGTGCTGTGCTCCAGCGGTGGGCTGTGTGCCTGCCCAGCAGTTCCTTGCCTTGTGAGAGCAGTGCCCTGCCTGCCTCCATGCCCTGCTCCCCACAGCACACACTGCTTTCTGCACAGCTGCTAGGAACGCCACGCCAAAACCTTGCTAAGGCTGAAAAAGCCACCAATTAATAGCAAGCACGTTACTAACTGGTTGCAAACCCTCAGTTAGGATATAAGCATGCCCTTAGCGTGTAAGTTTTTAATTCGGTGCCAAATCATTTGGAGGTACTGTTAATATGATAAGAAATCTGACTATCAATCTCGATATTAACAAGATTAGTAATGGAGCACTTCTCTTTGATTAAAATGTTTGTCTGTGTGTTCTTTTGCAGTGATCTCTAAGCATGAAGCACAGTGTGTAAATAATGTGATATATTTTGATCTTTTTAATTTTTGTATAAAAAAAGGAAGAAAACAACCCTTCAACAGTAATATATTGACCTTTTTTTATACTGGATTCTGTCATTTATGGACTTTGAAAATACTGTAAAGCTCTCAACCCCATAAGATTCGCATGATACCATCAAGATTTGATAAAGGTACCAATGACACTTGCTGGGAATGACCAGAACTCACTGCTAATGCTGCTGCGTGAACTAACAGCACTGAGACAGCGCGTTGCCCTGTGTGCCTTACCAGCTCCCTGTCCTAACCTGGCTCTCAACTCTATTTGCATTGCACGTGTGTACTCAAAGAATGAAAAAAACTGGCAGAAAACAAAAAAGAAAAAGAGGACGCAGCCCTAAGGATGGAAGAAGCTGCTGTATGCCATCTGGTCAAACAAAAGGACTTCAAACCTGCAGAGGAAACAAAGCCAAGCTCCCTTTGTTGCTACCTGCTGTCGTTGTGATGGAAATAGCAAATCTTTGGAAAATGTAACCTGGACTGCCTGTGGATGTTTTGGCTACTATCAGATAACCTTTGATCTCAAAAGGAAGCACCTCTGGGTCCTGTTCTGTGGTCTGCAGCTGAAGATGTGCCAGCTCTTTGTTAAAGCAGAACTCAAATTCTTTAAGAAACCTCTACTGCAAAATTTCAAAACAAAAACACGGCAATGCTTTTAGAACGGACAGTTGTGGGGCAGGGAGGGACTCTGCTGAAGTCTTCCACTAAGCAACAGAGTGTATGCTGTTGCTACTGGGGTTCCAAAACTAGGAGTTCAGAGTATTTGTCTTGGTCTGTAGGATTCACTTGCATTTGATTTCCTTGTGTTTATGTGGTTTGATTGCGATCTGTGTAGCTCTGCACGCTCCTCTTGTCCTCCTTCAGTGCTTTTTTGGTCTCTTTCTTTAACTCATCTCAGGCACATCCACGCAGAGCAAGGTAACGAATCAAAGGATGATTAGGATTTCTATTACATATTGCATTAATGAGAGAAATTTAAAAAGAAAAGAATTGCAAACATCTTATGAGTAACATTTCCTAAGATTTTGGAAAAACAGGGATTGTGCAGTAAAAAGCTATGAAAAATTATTCTGCAGGGAACACAGTGGCTTACAGCTGAGTCTGTTCAGCTAACAATGAAGATCAAGAGGCAATCAGATTCCTTTACAAGGAGGAGATACTTTATAGCAATAAGTTCTTAAACTGAACAGAGAAAGATGTTCAAAGATGCATCCAATGGCTGAAGTGGAAGCTACGTAAAATCACATAAAACAAGCCATGGCTTTTTATTGGTGAGTCTGGCTAATCCTAACCAGAGTGGTGATGGAATGAATCCCCGTGGCTTTAACGCCTTTCTGATTTCACAGATGGTTTCTGGAGGAAATACCTTAGCCCAATAGAAGTTGCTAGGCTCTGTGTAGGAGGCTGAAGTGAAATTTGAAGAGCCTGATTTTTGTGCTGACAAACCAGTTGATACAAGGAGTCATTTTTGGTGCACTGAGTAGATTTGAACCTGTGAGGAGGTTCCTTTGCATCTCAGGGCAGCTGGTGCTGCAGGACCGGTGGGAGGAGATGCGACTGATGACTCCAGGGGGAACGTGCCCTGCACAGCTCCATCCTAGTGTAAGTAAAGCTAGCCCTGGTGTTGTGAATAGCAGCAGCAATGTGTTCGGTGCTCTGCACAGACAGGGTGAGGTTTCTGATGTCTGGCGACTGTGTCCTAGTTGTTCTTGAGCTTATCCTTTCAGTCAGCTGGGAGCATTTGTCATCTGCTGTTAAACGCTGAATTGGATGTTGGCTTGGTCAGTGTGGACACAAAAGATTTACAGACGTAGGCAGTAATCTTCTGTTATCTAGTTTTGTTCACTGCCTAAGGCCTACACCTACACACTGCTTGCTTTGTGGCTATATTTCACATCTTTACCAATTAGTTACCGACCACATTTCTGGTCACTGTACAGATTAAATCAATTCAGATCAACTAACAAATCAAGAAACAAGAATTATGTAACTCAAACAGCAATGAAAATGCATTTTATTTACTTCCATTTCATGACGTTAGCTATCACTTTTGGTGTGAGGGTTTTTAAAGGCGAAAGGAGCTGCTGAAAGAGCTCCCACTGGCTTTTAATGCTTTTGAAAAACCCCTTTGCTGTCCCAAATTAAAGCTAATTCTTCTGTGGAAGGTCGAAGGCAAATCTCTCATTGATGTCACTGGGAAGATCTGTAATTGTTCCCTTAATGTACAGTAGCTCTTCCCATCTCCCCCAGTCATCTCCAAACTAAAGCAGTTCACTACTCCAAACCACACCGTGGGCTTCTACACTTGGTATCCTGCAGATGTCCTGTTCATGGAACCTCTATCGATATCAATGAGAGTTCAGTCCCCAGAATGACTGCAGAAAGCACAAGAATCTGGAAGTGTCCACAAACAATCTACAATGCAGATAGAAAAGTCTTGTTTTACATATGCTGGCAAAAACTAAACAGCTTTCTATCTAGCTCCTACTCAAAGAAGTTTGATATCACTGAAGCTACAAGACAAGCTAACCTCCAAAGCTTATGAAATTATATTAAAATTTATATTTTCTCTGAGGAAATACCCCCGAAGTCCTATTATCTTCAGGTAAACAAGTCAGTATTCCGTCTTCAACTTGTGGAATATCCAGTGCTTGTAGGCATCAACTGTGACCACTGCCAGGCCTGCAAAACATTGATACAGAATACCAGAACAGTGCTTTACCTATTGCTCTAACCGCTGTGCATGGTCGCCTTCCCCCTCCCAACACAGAGCCTGGTGCCATAGAACCCACGCCATTTGCTCTCAGCAGAGCAGGAGAGCTCTTTTTAAAGCCACTGAACTTCTTCACTGGGGTTTTTCCTCCCCATCCCCTCATAATGTTCCCGTGCCAGCCCAGGAGGAAGGCTGGAAGCAGCATCCTAGCACGGGGCTGTGGCTGAACCATACCCATCAGTGCTGCCACCTCAGCTGACGGACACTGCAGAGGTAACGTCTGAAAATCCCCAGGTTAAGGCCCTCTGCTGGGTTTATGCTGCACACTGAATATGGTGCATCCTGCACGTACAAAGCAGGTCTACCTGTGCACTAGCAGCAAGTCTTATGTGCTCAGGATGCATCAGATATACAGTGTGTGTCTAGACCAGCAGCCTGTGCAAAGCACCTTCTCTGGTCTGCTGTTGCTTGCATTTCCATGGGAAGTGCTGGCAGGGACAAGTCCTGCAGTATGTAGCACCTATCCCCACCAGCTCTGAGGAACTAACCAGTAGGGGGTTAGTTACAGGTCTGCTGGTCCCAAGCAGTCCCTACTATCACCAGAGCAGCTGAAACCTGGGGCAAGCAGAGCTTCAGGGCACAGGGCGTGGGACAGATCTCCAGGCACAAATGCTGCCAGGGACTGCAGTTGTAACCTGCATTCCTTGTCCTTCCTGGTCCTCCATGGGGTCTGCTGTGCTTAGCCTGTGCATTCTGAGCTCAGTGTTTCTCATCCATCATGCGGCACAAACTGAAAAACCATATTAGAGTAACTGTTCACTTTGCACTGACTGCACAGTCTAAGAGGAAATGTATTTAGATCCACGCACACGTATTTAGGGGAGGTTGTTAAACGAAAAGTTGTTTCAGAGCAGTCATGATCTTATTGAGAAGAGTTAAAAAAAAGGATGTGCTTTGCTCAGCAGATTCATGCCAGATCAGTTGATTATTTTCTCTTTCCATATGAAAATGTTTACGTAGGTCTTTTTAGAACACAGAATATGCAAACAGCTCACAAAGATAAATTTTACTTTTGGGCAGTGTTGGTGGTCTCAGTCCAAACTCAGGAATGATCCCAGCCACTCACAGAGCACAGTGCATTTCTCCCCCAGGAATTCTCCCCTTTTTCTGGCTTGAGAGAAGGTAAGAAATTTTTACAGGAACTCCAAAATGCAGCTAAGTGTTGCCACTAGATGTCAGTAGCAATAAAGATGATTGACGCGATGAAATGTAGGTCACTGTGACTGAGCAATTGATTTATCTCAGTCAGTACAGTGGTTGGTGTGTGAGCTTTGTGGATTCATCAGTGAACAAATATTTGGGTTAAAACGCTTAAGTTCTTTGTCTTGGGGGAAATTAAGCCAAGCCAAACTTGTGTTTATCCCAGTTTTCTAGCTTACAGAACAACATTCAGTGGTCTGATATAATTGACTTTAGAAGTGTGGTGATTCTCATTAGGCCCAGCTAATGCTGTCTGCCTGCTCCCAGGAACAGGACAAGCAGCTGTGAGGTCTGTTTGTGCTCCAGGAATGGTGTTGCTGTGAGTGTGGCCAAGTGCCCAGAGCTCGGCTGTGTCCGTATTTTGGTGGCCAAAAATGCCCCTGTTTGTAGGTTCAGCCCAGTGCCAGGAGTGTGCTGGCAGCTCCAAAAGGGTTCTTGCCATGATGTGAGCCTGAGTGGTGGGGGCAGGTGGGGTTAATTAGAGTTCTGCAGCTGGCCTAATTGCAGGCTGGGCTGGTTGGTTCACCAGCATTTCTCTGGGCTGTGAAACAGGTTATAGATAAAATCCCATCTGACTCCAAACTGAAACTGTTTCCAAGACCCAATGCACTGGGATTTTAGCTTAAGAAGAAAGCAAAAAAAAAAAAAAAAAAAAAAAAAAGGAAAAACCAAATACTTGGTTTTATTTTCATGGGGAAAACTTGTTGTATACTCTGCTTCTAATTCTTGCTGTATATATAATGGCAATGAATTTCTTTTCATATATAGATTCTTCTTCTATGTATTTAAAAATAGGGATGTTTCTTATGATGATAACAGACTTCCTAATGTGTTTTCTTTTTTAGAAAACCTAAAGTATTTAGCGGAGTTCTGTTTTTTTTTTATTTTCTGTCATTTCATACATTCTGCATTTGAAATTAACAAGCCAGCAAAATGCATGTGAGGTTTCAGTGGCTCAAAGCAGCCTATGCAATGATAAAATGTATTCCATGGAGAATGACACAGGATGCTAGGCAGGCGTTTCTGATCGTTAGAATCACCCAGTGCCCAGGAAGCATATTTGTTTATGAGCTTTCATGTAGGACAGCCTGTCTGCTGGTCTGGGAGCCAGAATGAAAGAATTCAGCCAGCTGTAACACCTAGCTTAATTACAATGCTAAAATGCCAGAAAAATCTCAGATGTACTGTAATGTAATGGTAAATAGCCATCCTTGCTCTCAATATATGCATCCTATAAATTCACGATAAAGGCATGTTAGAGCATGGCTTTCCTGGGCATTGAATGCTGATTTCATGCTGCCCTCTAGAGGCCATCTTTTTTGAACAGAAATGAATTCGGTGCTATGATGGGAAACCATCCCTACCCCAAAAATAACATCACTGCTCCATAACTGACTGCATACGTAGGCACAGACGCACCTTTGCCAGCTGAGGTTCAAATCAATCACTGCAAAACAGGAGTGCTTAGACAGAAACTTTCATCTGTTTCCCAATTCTTGTATTTCCTCTTGGGAAACATAATCGTATTTTTTTTAATCCAATTGTTGCCTAGATAATTAATTTGAAGTGTTATGCAAATAAAAGGAGGTTGCCAGCCAAGTTTCCATTCTAAACTTTTAGACTGAAAGCTCTGAATTACTTTCCTTACAGACAATAGATTTTTATGAATATATGCAAAAATATTAGTAACAACTCATGATTAAAAATAAAGCGTCCCCAGGCTGCTTTTCTTGGATTAATACTGTATGTATGTGGCTGAAGCAGGATAGGTTTGGGTCTGACCTATGCCAGTGCAGCCAGGCACAGATTTGGTCCCACTATCCTCAGGGTGTCCCAGGATGCAGGAAAGGCCCTGTACTGTACTTGGCCTCGTTGCAGGCCCTCAGATTGACTCATGTACTTGTTGGTGTGTTTGGTAGTACAGCCAGGCTTACCCAGCTAGACTGTGAAGTGAGATGAAGTATTTCAGTACGATTTGAAGAGGCCTAAGATACTTCAGTGAGACAATCAATGTGGCATACACTGAGCTCAGCAACCTTACAGAACAACATGTAGGCTTGTTCCTAACAGCTGGGGGGAGAAAAAAATAATGTATTGTACTGAAGCAAACCAGTGAGTATATAGTCTGTACCTGTGAACTTAACATTACTTCTTGTGTTCTTGAGTGAACCACTACAGCTTTCCCATGCTTTCATTCATTAGATGGCACACCAGAAGGGTCTGACTGTTGTGTAAGCTGCAGCTAAAGCAAGTGCTGAAAACCTGACACTTGGAAATGAATGGGAGACAGCCTTGATAGACCTTAGGACTCTATACTGCTGTAGAGGGCCTGGAGGAAAACTGCAGGGGAGCTGGGAAACATGAGTTTTCAATGCATAAGAAGTGACATTATTGACAGCAGAGTAGAATAAGAAATACATTAACATTTGCGGTTTTCCAGTGTCTTAGGACAATTAATCCCTGTTCGCTAAGCTGTGGTAGGAGTTCTCAGTTGCTGTTTCATGGAACAGACACAGTGAACTTGTGTGTCCATGTGTGGCTTCTTATATAACGTGGCTGTTAATGGAGATTAAAATGGAGATGTCCCAAGTATCTGAAATACACTTCTGTGTAAATGCCACTAGGAACACGTGGGTTTTTATGTTCAGCACTGAACTGTACATTTAATTTTTAAAAGTGCATTTTACATGAGTTTATGAAGGGGATGCTTTTCAAATCTGCTTTTCTGCTATGAAATAAAGGTAGGACCTGGTTTTGCAGGTACCGCTGAATGTCCAAATTAGGCGGAAGAGATGGTAAATTGTCATTAGTTAGAATGGGACTGGAGTCCTGTTGTGTTTGCTGGGCAGTTTCATACATGGAATGCCACTGTTTAAGCAATTTCATAACATAGCAACTCTTGCATTGCTATGTGGCGTTCTTCTTTGGTATCTTACTGAAAACAAGATGCTTAATATGATAAATATTCAGCACAAAATACCAGTCAGAACTGAAAGCCACCAGCTCTGCCATGTTACACTGCTTTGGGCATACAGATCTTTTAACACTGGTCTGTCCTCTAGCATTTAGGTGCCATTTCTGAAATGATGTAAGTAGAGAAACTGTAGCTGCAGGTATGAAAACCTAACTGAAAATCTGATTTATTTATAACACAACTGAGAGAAATGTATGCAATATGAGTTTTATCTGTACCTGTTTGAAATTATGCTGATGAGGCTTAATCCTCTCCCAAGTTATGCAAGCCTTATCTATGGGAATGGCTGCATTGCTTCGGGGTGGCTGTTAGAGCTGCCAGGGCTGTGTGTGCAGCACACGTGTCCATGCTGGGCACCCTGAGCAGTAGTTTGTGTGGCCGTATTTACGTGGTATCGTATACAAAGCTGAGTAAGCCTCTGTAAAATGTACCACTTTTAAAAAATATATAGATACATATAAATATTAAAAACTAAAAAAAAAATGTGCGTAACATTTCTATTTGCAACATGTTGTAATTTTTAATTGTGTATGCCATGAAGAGTGTTCTATTTACTCACTGCTTTGGGGAACAACTGTTTTAAAAATGAAGGCATTAATGACAGTATTTCTTATCCATTGTTTTAACATGTTAAAATGGTTATTAATTAGTCCTGCAGTATGTACTTCTAGCTTAAAGCTGCAATGGACAGCACATCAGCTCGAGACCTCCAAAAACATTTCCTTATGCTTTCTGTAATAAAAGCAAAGACTTGATGTTTAGAAATGGTCTCTCTGTACAGGTTGCTTTTACAATTGTGTGAATATGTATAATGAACTCTGCATTTGTAACCAAGAATAAGCAAATTGTAAATGTTCCGGTTGTTATTATAAATAGCTGCAAAGTATCTTAACCAGACAAGAGTTCAAATAAAGATTAATGGCCATTATTCGTATTTCTTCTACTGTCTTTCGATTCATTTCAACTGTTCAGAATTGACTTATGCAACGTCTGAGTTTTACCACTGAAGCTCAGTATAGTTTTAAACATATGGCAATTTGGTTTGGGATTCCCCATATTAACACAAAACTTAAACTGCTCCTGTGTTTACCAAATAACTGCAACTGAAAATAATTCTGGTCTGCTGGGTATGTAGTCAAATGGTCCGAGTCCTCTCAGTTGTTGTCAGTTTAAAACAAATGAATACAAACGCATACTTGAAATGAACAGAAATCTGGTATCTTTTAGAATGAAGCATGCCGATGGCTCTGCTGGAGATACAGCACCTACAGCAGCAGAGTGCCAGACACGTGTCCCTTCTGTTTCTTATCTCTGTGTTTTTCTTTAAGGAATTCCATCCCAACACGACCAGGACTGTCTCCTCTCACCTGAGGGCAGCGTCTGGCTTTTATCCCACCCGCTGCCTCTGGGTCAGCTGCAGGGAAGCAGACTCAACACAGGAGCACAACCATACAAGAGGTTTGTTTTACTTTTGCTCAAGGAGTGCAGCATGTTAAACGCAGCAGCTCCAACCCCTAAACTACCCTCACAAATCACTCTGAGCCGTGTGCTGCCGTGCGCTGCTAGCACTCCCGGAGCGAACAGGACCCGCAGGCTGAAGTCACGACTCCCGCTGCCAGGGGAGCCCAGCCCAGCAGGCGGAGGGCAGCCTAAGCACGGGTGAGTTACGCCGCTACCCTCGGTGCTGCCGAGGGCGGGCTCGGGAGCAGGCGGGGCCGGGCCCGCAGCATTGCCTTCCGGCACGGAGCGCAGTGCCGGCCGGCGGCCCGCAGGGGGAGCGGCGGCGGGGCGGGCGGACGGGCTGCTGCCCTAAGCCGGCTCCTCCCGCCTGGGACACGGCGGCCATGAGGCGAGCGCAGCGCTCTCGCCAGGAGACGCTGTCCTTACGGCGGCGGATGATCGGGTAAGTGCCGGCAGCGTCCGTGCCGAGCGCGGGGCGCAGAGCGGGGCTATGAGCGCTGCCTGCTCTGTATTTCAACTTGGGATAGAGACGGCGCTGAGAGCGAGCCTGGGCTTCACTCATATAATTAGCGTTTACGGAAGATTGTGAAACAGGCATGGATGGCGCGGCGCGGCTGCTGGAGCTCAGAACTGCTTACAAAGCGATCTTTGGCCGCTTGGCTCTAAGCGAGCAAACCACGCGGCTGCCGAGCGGCTCCTGGTGCTGCTGGCACAGAACGAGAGCCCACCTGTCGGAGCTCTCCTAGCACTGAAAACCGTCAAAATCAACATACTAGAGCGAAGCACAAGACTCATCTCCAGGCCTTCAATCACTCGCTTTGTTCCAAACGATTCTAAAAATTCTTGGTTCTGGAGAATGCTATCAGAAACGGCAGCATTTCTGTCTGACCGCAGGAATGTCACATATTTGGAAAGGAAGGCTACCTCCGTCCGTACAGCCTTGTGCCGACAGAAAGCCGCAGAGCTGAAGATACCACCCTGTGCCTTCCGTTCTTTTGTAACTCATTTGCTCTGTTCCTGGGGATCCAGCCCAGCCTCATTACTGCTTTCTTAGCACAGGCTGAACTGTCAGCGTGATTTTACTGACAAGCCGCCTGTCCATATGCCAATGCATATGGATGGTGTTAGGATTCCTGTAGGGGAGGGACAGTGAACTACTGTCTTATTTTAACACCAACTTTTTAAATTAATTGATATTACTCAGTATATAGTGTTATTTCTCTTTTACTTTTCTAAGCAGTGTTTATTAAATGAGGAATTACAGGTTGGCACTCTCCTTCAGCGTCAGTGAAATCCTCCTTTAGCAGACAGGTTTCAATGTAATTTGTCAAATATATGTAAAAAGTGAAACAACGCAAGCTCACTTAAGCAGGCCCAGACTTTTAAATAAATTATTATTTATAAATGACTTCTAAATAAATTACTCAAGGCTTCTGTTAGCGTTAGTGAAGCTCTGCACAGATGTAAGAATCAGCTGCGCTGTGCCTTTAGCAAGAATACCAAGAGTATAATAAAAGTGATTAATAAGAGACAGGCACAAATAGTTTAAAGAACAGACAGGGCAGCCAGCATAGACACCAAGGAACTGTAGTTACAATCAGATGAAACTTCAGAACCAAGTCCTGCCTGTGTGCTGTGGTTGGGGATTGCCAGTGAAGGATTTTTTTGTTCAGGAGTGGGGTTTTGTGCCTGCAAGCCTAACAAAACTTGGCTATCGAGTCAGAGTACAAAGACTGTTCTTTTCTCCATCCTAAGCTGTGCTTTTGGGGGCCAGGAGGAGGATGATGGCATGTGCTGCTGCACTGGGGAGTTGTCTTTCTCTTGATTAACTACAGAGAGCATTATTAGATGACTGGGGGACTTCACTAAGGCTTATTTTGCTTTCTGATGCTTTACACAGCTCTTCTTGCAAACTGTTTTATCCTCATGATCCACTGAAGATTGTAAAGGCAAGAGGCCAGTACATGTATGATGAGAACGGAAGACAATACCTTGACTGCATAAACAACGTTGCTCATGGTAAGTTCAAGTTCTATTGTTCAATACCATGTTTTACTAAGCAGGACAAGGAACAATCAGTACTTTTTACCACTGTTCCATGGTGTTGGGGGAAGTGGTTGTTTAATTGGAAAAGTGGAAGAAACTTTTACTGAGCCTATAGCTTGAGAAACTTCTGCTCACGTTTAGATTTCTGCATCAACATGATGCTTTCCAGACTTGCTTTCTGTTCTACCTTCACAGAAAAGTACCTATCTAAACTTCACAGAGCTCTGTGCGAGAAAATTCAGGTCAAGCATCTGACTGTAAAATTAACAAAGGACAGTTTGTTGTACTCACAGATGTCCCTAAGGGTACTACTGAAGGACCACAGCCCAGTGTGGTGCATTATTTGTGTTTGATGAAGTAGCTGTTTCTTATGGTACTTGAAATTGCTGGTCAGGGCTGATAGTCATACCATGTATTACTGTCAATATGTAATGACAATATATATTGATAATATATAATTATTTGATGGTAAAGCTTATCTGCAAATACGACTATTCAAATGTCTAAATTCAAAGTATAAAATTAGGTGCTGTTTGGTTCAGTAGATCAACTTTCAGTATTTAACCACCAGCCTTGAAATACAACAACTGATTTAAACCTTTCTGAACAATGGGAGTTTTCCACGAGAGCTTTCAAGGCATACCAATGTTGTCTTATGCTGATAACATCATTAATGCCTAACCGATCAAATATGAACAACACTGACAGTAGCCCTGTACTGCTATGAGAAACATAAGCAC
The DNA here is from genome assembly GCA_028571105.1 of Tragopan temminckii. Taxonomy (NCBI): domain Eukaryota; kingdom Metazoa; phylum Chordata; class Aves; order Galliformes; family Phasianidae; genus Tragopan; species Tragopan temminckii. Next base: position 11,854,273 of record JAOWBP010004313.1, read on the forward strand.
AAAGTCATTGTGTGCCTGCTAAGAGACACTGTGCATAATAAAGAACTCTCAGACCTCTCTCTCCCTTCTCCTGCAGTTGGACATTGTCACCCTGATGTAGTAAAAGCAGCCCACGAGCAAAACCAATTGCTAAATACAAATTCTCGTTATCTTCATGACAACTTGACTGATTATGCAGAGAGACTTTCAGAAAAGCTACCTGAGAAGTTGTGCACCTTTTATTTCTTGAATTCTGGGTAAGTCAGATATATCAGAATCGCTATTGTTTTTGCCCTGGTTATTTATATACAGACAAGTACATCAGCAGCCAGCTGCATGCTCTGGAGTGATGACTATATCTTAAAAAAACAAAAGGAATTGAAATTGTTTGATTATGAAAAAACTGTGGTCATTTAGAATTTCAACAGATCTCAAGTTTGTACTTACTAAGCTCTCTGTCAGAAAACTGAGCTAGTGCTTTATTTGTACAACTTTTAATTCTAAGGCCTTGGACTACATAAAGGTTTACTGTATTTGTTTCTGGTCTGACGTTTTCAAAATTCAGTGTTACAATGCACATTTCTACTTGTGGGAGGCTCCTGTATTCCCAAGCAACCTATGCATTAAAATAAAAAGGAAGCTGCTTCCACGTAGTTTCTGCAATTCTGCAATTTTAAAGATGGATTCTACTCTGTTAAGCAGTTTTACCTAATGAGTGCAGAGCATTGCTGTTTACTCAGGGATCTGACAGTACCTTGCATCTAGTTCTGTGTTCTCCGCAAGTTTCAAATCTCAGGTATCTTCAATTAAACACCAGTTTTTTCAATTATAGATCTGAGGCTAATGATCTTGCCCTAAGAATGGCACGACAGTTTACAAAGCATGAGGACGTTATAGTTCTAGACCAGTAAGTATGTTGGCAATTTTATCTACTGTTGGTTACAAGGCTCAGTTTGTATCTGTGGTCAGAGCACTTGTTATTGTAGGAAGAATTGTAGCTAAGAAGTTGAGAGAATTTTCCTCTGCTCAGTATTTGTGAGACCACTCCTAGAGTACTGACTGCATTCAGCTGGGGCTCTCCAGCACAGGATAGGCTTTGCCATGCTGAAACAAAGCCAGCACTGCCCTGTCATTACGGGAGGGGAAGCTCTAGATGTGAGGTTTCAAAAACTTGAGTTTGCTTATTCTTAGGAGAAGGCACACACACAGAAAAAAAACCACCCACAAAGCCAGGTCTGAAGCTGCACAGTGACAGGAAAAAGGGACAGCAGACAGACAGAGAAACCTGAAGAATTCTGATGAGACATAGGAAAATGCTCTTCTGCCATAAAGGTGGTCAAATATTAGAGCAGGATGTCCAGAGAAACTGAAAATTCTGTTGCTGGAGGATATTCAGAAGCAGGCCAGGAACATCGACTCCTGCAGTCTTTTAATGCTATCTGTGACTTACACTGTTGTGATTCTACTTGCTGGCTCTGGAAAACCAGTGCCAAGGATTGTCGTCTGCCTGCATCCCTTAGAAATCCTGCAGCTGTTCTCACTAGTAGTAACTGTATTCCTACCACGTGATGTAACTCATCTACTCTTTAGATGTCAGTAATGTTAAGCCTGAAGAACTCTTGATAATGAGGAAATTACTATTTAGTTCTGCTGATTGTTTTTTAAGTGCTTACCATGGACATCTGACATCCCTGATTGACATAAGCCCATATAAATTCAGAAATCTAGAAGGACAAAAGGAATGGGTCCACGTGGTACGTACTTCAGCCTACAACTACTGATTAAATTAAATGAAGATTTATGATTTACTGAACACAGAATACTGTTCCTTTGCATAGGCTCCTGTTCCAGACACATACAGAGGACTATACAGAGAGGACCATGAAGATCCAGTAACAGCCTATGCTAATGAAGTGAAAAATATTATTAAGCAAGCACATAAGAAAGGCAGAAAGGTAAGAAGTGATTTCTTTGACCTTTTGTCTTGCATAAGAGATCAGTACAGGTGCTTGTCAATGCTAACTGTTAACACAACTTCCACAAAAGTCTCTGTTGTGTGTTCAGTCATTACACAGTACATATGTTTCAGATTGCTGCGTTTTTTGCTGAATCTCTGCCAAGCGTCGGTGGTCAAATCATCCCACCAAAAGGCTACTTTCAGAAAGTTGCAGAGTAAGTAGTCAGACATTCATTATCTTCACTTGTAAAACATAAAATCTGTCCTACATACAGATGATAGGAGAATTTCTGTCTCCTGTAGCATATAGCTTTAGACGCATAGGAAAGATGAATGCTTTTATATTAGATAATCTTAGTGGGGCCAAGGCCTCTTTTTAAACGTGTGGTATAGAAGTTTTCCTTCACAAAGTCTGTTTTCAAGAAGTTTGCAAATTATTGCTTTTTGTATGTTGCAAAACAGAAAATACGTGTTCACTCTCTTCCTAGCATATAATCACTGTTATGTTACAGGCATGTGCACCAGGCAGGAGGTATATTTGTTGCTGATGAAATTCAGGTCGGCTTTGGCAGGGTTGGCAAGCACTTTTGGGCATTCCAGCTTCAGGGAGAAGAGTTTATACCTGACATAGTCACTATGGGGAAACCCATAGGTAATGGGCACCCTATTGCCTGTGTAGCAACAACAAAAGAAATTGCAGAAGCATTTGCAGCCACAGGAGTAGAGTATTTCAACACAGTAAGTAAGAATTGACCACAGTTTTTTGTTGTTGTTTTTTTTTTTCTTTTTTTTTTTAAACAAGAGTCAGCACTAAAATGAAAATCATGGAGTTTGTTTTTAATTAATCTTCATCACCCACACACTTACTGCTTATATTAATTGCATCTTTCTGGTACCTGACTTCCTAATTACTGACTATCAGATATAAATCTTAGCGTGCTCATGTTATCACTGAGGCTGTGCTTTCATTGACAAGACTGCGTGTTTCTTTCCCGAACTCAGTTTGGAGGAAACCCTGTTTCGTGTGCCATTGGATTAGCTGTTTTAGATGTGATAGAGAAGGAACAGCTTCAGGTTCATGCCACAGAAGTTGGCAACTTCTTGATGAAGCTACTCATGGAGCAAAAAATCAAGCACCCCATCATTGGTGATGTCAGGTATCGATGCCTTATTTACATTTTTAGCTGCTTTTTGTTTGGTTTATCGTGACCAAGCTTAAAAAAACTGTAGTTTTATGAAACTGTTCAGAGCTGTGGCCTTAGCAAAAAAAAAAAAAAAAAAAAGCAGCCTACTGTCCATTGGATTAAACCATACTTGAGCTACTCAAAAGTCCAATAAACTTTGCCACCCTAGGCCAGTCTAGCTTTATTAATTTCTGTGCATCTCTAAGAAATAACACTTCTGATATATCAGTTGCCAAGACAAGTTTAAACAAAAGTAGTCTAGTGCACAAAGAACACAATTTGTAAGTGGGATGAAAAATATATTTATCATTTATCTACTCAGAATGACAGTACAGGACAAGCCCATACCATACTACCACATTTCTGCAAGAGTGCTATACTTTTTTTTTTTTTTTTTTTTAACAGTAGCCAACAACCATCCCCAATTCTCAGACTTTTGTGAGACCAAACCTTAACTGTATCTCTCAATTCTTTAGTTCATTTGCAGTTCCTTCTTGTGACACAAACTGACTATTTACATTTCTTTCAAAGAGGTTCTGGCTTATTCATTGGAGTGGACTTAATTAAAGATCAAGCAAAAAGGACCCCAGCCACAGAAGAAGCAGAGTATTTAATAACAAGGTACGTGTGACAATCACGTGGCTTTTCAGTGTGCTAGACAAACATACAGTTTCAAAGCAACCTGCCATTCATTAGCTGCTGAAGTATAGCAAATTAGCACCAGTCAGCACTGAAAAGCATTGTCTGGACAGCCACCATTATGATGCTTTTAAAGTTTTCTGAACTACATGCAGAAGGTGAACATAATTCTGCTACCGCTCTTTCCAGGCTTAAGGAAGAATATATTCTGCTGAGTACAGATGGGCCAGGAAGAAATGTACTTAAATTTAAACCACCAATGTGTTTCGCTATGGAGGATGCGAAATTTGTAGTGGACACCATCGACAAGCTTTTAACAGGTAATACAGATTTTAAAAAATGCCTTATAGCAGTTACTGTTGGACTGAGCAGCTGAACCTGCTTTTCAGAAGTCCTGAAACAAAGCCATAATGGCAGACACTAAACACATAGGAAAGTCAATCACTGAGAGTTTAGCCTTCACTTCCAAACAATCCATGTTCTCTAACAGAACTTTTTACTCCAAGGATGCATATACACCTTTACAAGTTTTGCTCTGGCAGAGGGCAATGTTCACTTACAGCAACTGTCAAAGCTAACCAAATTTCATTGGCGAGAGCCATCTTCTAGATGCATTTGATGTTTTTTGTACAACTTGAGCACATTCAGTGTTAAACAAGTTAGTCTAAAACTTTGTGTCAACTCCGAGTTTGTTAAATTGTTGCTTGTTGTCCTTCCAGATATGGAAAAAGAAGGTCTGAACCAGGAGAAAACATCCACTGGCTCAACCTAAGCAGGTATTTATCTACATTCACTCTTTATATTACTGTTTAGAAGTTGATATTTCTAAACATGCTTCGCAGGCACTGACCCTGGCAGTAGAGCAGGACCAAGTTTTCTCAGAGTTGCTTTTACTTGAAATTAGTTCAGAGCTCTTTGGCAGTGTAGGAGCATGGCCTAGACTTAGCTGCATCTGGAATTCACTGCTACCTTCTATTAGTCTGATACTTCTAGTGTAACTGTTATGAATTCATTTGTTTTCAAGCTAGGTCAAACATATCTCAGAAATGCCTAATGCTGTCACAGCTCTTGTGCCAGCTGCTCACTGTCTTTAGCCTCCAGACAGAAGCAGCTGTAGCTTCATACAGTGCCTAGTTACAGTCAGATGGATAACTACCTCTCAGCAAGTCTTCCTATAACTGCCCTTAAGAACAGGTGCTCCAACACTGTACATTCATTCTGCATGCCACTATTTGGGAACCTCCACTTAAAACTAGTAGTGAAAGTACTGTTTATAGCCCTTCATAAAACTACTACAGCCCCTGCTTTCTTTCAACCGCACAGAATCATTTCAAGCTCGTGGCTGTTACTTCATGGTTAAGCATCAGCTTAACCCTCTACCCACCAGGTTTGGGGCATCAGTAATACAAACACCTATTAAGTCTTCCTAACTCTGATATCTGTTGAGGTCCTTCTGTAGCTTGCACAACATCAAGCTACTTCTCATCTTATCATACACTTACAAGAAGCATAAACTTAAAGTTAACACCTTGATGACAGCACTTTGGTACACCTGGTACTTCCTTAAACCAACTCCCTACACCAGAAGACAACTGAATGTGTTTTTAACTAAGTACCCAGTAAAGTTTTAGGTACCTGGATATGAATGTAATCACTTGGCCTCAAGCACCATGCTAGTTTCAAAGTGCTATGGCTAAGGAAATGCAAGTTTTTACTTCAAGTGCAATAGCAGTATAGCAGGCACAAGAAAAGTGTGTTAATATTTTATTTAGCAAGTTAATAAAAAAGACATACAGCTGTTAGTACTATGGATTCTTGAGAACAGAAGGATTACTCACAGTATCAGTTTAACTTAGACACCTAATAACTTAATATGCTTATCTGCAAATCTAAAATAAGCAAAAAAATGTTTCTCTACAGAAAAGCAAGAATGCAAAAATGCCTCTCACTAAGTGCAGTACAACACTTACAATGCATGTAAGTGAAAATGAGGCAATGAAATAGATTTCTTTTAATGAAGCTTTATGAGAAAAACATAACATTATTTTCTTTCCATAGGTTTCAAACATGGTTCAAGACCTACTACTAAGAAAAATTACTCTACTGTGATAACGTACATTTAATCCTCATCTTAGTATATCTTAGACCAGATATGTTAACCTTTGATTTTGTTATTTTCAGTTATCTTATTATTAAGTGAAAGCTTTAGGGGAAATAAATATTCAACTGTGGCAGATGTGGGATTGGCTTTTATTTAACAGAGTATCTAAAACTGGTTTTAAAGCAGTATCTTTCTAGTAGCTCCTGTAAACTATGTTTTCCAAACTCATGCTCTTTAAGGTCATGCCTGTTTAAAAATTAAGATGAGCCCATTGGCTTTTTTTTTGTTGTTATCTGCTGCTACCAGTGGTAACTCCATTCCTGGAAATGCTTTTCTCAGGCTCCTCTGATCAGTTTCAGTAAGCAGTTTCAAACTGATGAGGTCCTAGTTAACACTTTAATCACCAAGCTCTCACTGAGCAGATGAAGTAAAGAGCTTTAGCCCCACACTCATGAGGAACAGACAGCTCAAAGTCACAGCTCCCACAACTGTTCCTAGGAAATACTGTCCTCAAGAAATATCTGAGTACAGTTAGTAAATGAACAGTATGCTACAACCATTTCAGAAACAACTGTGTACAACCCCTTGCTTTCACCTGACAGTAAGATTTTCTTTGCATCGCACACTTTTCATGCAAGAAAGGGAAAGCAAGCTCTTCATATAAGTGCTAGCAACCCATTTCTGCCTGAGGCCACATCATCTGTAAAGAATCATAGAATCGTTAAGGTTGGAAAGGACCTCTAAGATCATCTAGTCCAACCACTGAAATGAAGCATTACTTGAGGATCTACTTCCAGAGGGAACCAGTATCAGGTTAACAAGCTATTGCTAACAAACTAGACAGAAATACTGCAGCAGTATGGTTCTGGCATAACACTGTCCAAATCCCCCTTCAGAGGGCAAACCACCTGTTAGGAAGGTATTCTAACCCTTACTTCAAAAGAAAAACAAGTAAAAAGAGGCAACAGAATAGAGCACTTCACTTGCCAATCTTCAAGAGTAATCCTTCTAAATATTACTTGTTTCAACTGTCTATAGTTTTATATTTTTCAAGTTGGGCACTTTGTTACATACTTCAGCTGTAAAGCTGATGTGCCCACTACCCGACTAAAGATCTGCTTCACTCTTTTTTCTATTCAAGACCACAACTTAAAAGTCTGTAAGACTTTCTGAGGTTAACTTCATGGTTTTTAATTTCAAGGACAGCCAGCAGGGAGCAGCATATTGTCATTCCTGTAGGAATTGCTGCTTCCCTCATGGAAAAAAAAAGTAAAAATCACTATTAACATGGTTTTCTCCTTTCTTAGTTTCTTGATTTGGTTCCACTGCTGGTTTGTTGGATCAAATTGTATGTTAAAAGAAAAATATCAGCTTTTGAAGTAAAAAAATAAAAAAAAAAAATCAACGATTAGAAATTTACTTTGTGCAGCAGTACTTGCTACTTGGAATATTTTTAAGTTTAAGACTGGGAATACTCTGCAACCAGACAAGGAAATCACATAGTTGTTCTTATTTAAAAGTTGTGGTAAGCTAGTCAATGAAAAGGAAAGAGTATCTCTAGAGAAAGAGTTGTATTATTAGATGCACCTTTCTTGTTTTTCCTCCCATAGCTTCAGGTAGAAGTTCTTTACTATGTTTTTGGTACACAGTAAGACTGCAAAAATTGAGGTTTTGCATTCATAATTTAGTGTCTGTCTAACCTGTCTTTCGAGACATGCATACTCTTAAGAACTTTTAGAAACCTCTGACTCAAGAGGCTGAAACATGAAGGAAGTGCAGCTAGCTTCTTGCACCTCTTAAGCCTCCTCCTGCCAGGCTGTCTTGCCTGCCAAACCCTACCTGAAACCTAAGCCTTCGGCTCCACCCACAAGAGCTTACCACTGCAGGCATTACTTCAGTTAGTACAACTACCTCTGTACCTGTCTAGAACATGAGCCACCAGCACAGCCCCAACATCTGGTGATCTCCACCCAGGCTCTCTTCTATAACCTCTAGGCAGAAGTGACTGCAGTTTTCAGCTGTCACTTAACTGCTAAAGTCAACACAACTACCTACCAACACAGCCCTCTAGTTTCCAGATTAAAAGCAGTAAGCCCAACTCTTCATCTAGCAGGGTACTGCCATGAACTAAGTTCTGGGAAAAATATACTGCCGTTTTACTAATATACAGCTGAAGAATGGCACAAGACACTAGATTACGCCTTTTTTATTTCAAAAGCTAGGATAGCTTCAATATCCATGTCATGGTGAATCAGAACACATGTAAAATACCTTACAATACATTAGATTCCAAAAAGGTACCAAAAAGTACAGTAAAATTAACACTTCCATTACAGGAAATGTATGACACAAAAACAATACAAAATAAAAAGGTGGAAAGTGACACTGGTTCCCTAAAGATGCATCTCTTTCTGTACAACTGGAGTAATGCAGAGTCCATAGTTAACTCCAAGAGGCAGTCCCTAGATGCAGAGCTGCAGCTTTAAGCAGACCCTCAAAATCAGTTTCAGTTTAACCTATTAATAAAATCATTAATTAATATCTTCAGCAAGGCTGAAATTTACACACCACACTGTCTAAACAACTAGTTATCTGTAAGTATTAAACATGTAAAACATTTCCAAGGAGCTCTTCCAAGTAAGATGCACATTTAACAGGCCATAGAAATTTATTGTAAAGTTAAATTTGGTACAGAACTGAAATACCATCTACAGCATTGTATACAAAACCTATGCAGTCATTTTCCAAAAGAGACCATGCCACTGCATACCTGAATAAGTTTGATCAATATGGCTTGTAGTTATTCTGATGGCCACCACGCCTTGGTGTCTTCCCGTAATTTGCACTGCCTTGACCTATGAACAAGAGAACAAATGCATTAAACTGCTAATTAGTTACGCTTGCTTATACCCAATACAGTTCTTTACTTACTGTAATCATAGCCTGGTCCATATCCATAATACCCATATCCTGAATAATCATAGCCTCCATAGCCACCATAACCTTGCTGATAGCCGTATCCTTGATTCCCATAACCCTGGTTCCAGTAATTGCCATAACCTTGATTCCAATTTTGACTTTGAGCTATAGAAGGGAAAACCATCCACAAAATCCCATTTTAGTACACACAGCTTAGTTTGAATGTGTCCATACTAAAGTAGTGTGTGTAATACTTACCACCGCCTCTTCCACCTCTGCCTCTTCCTCCATAGCTACCTCTTCCTCCACCACTACTGAACTGTTGCTGCTGGTATACTTCTTTTGGCTGTGCTACCTTTATCTCGCACTGAAAACAAAGAATAAGGAGGAATGTGTTTATTTGTCTTAAAACAGCACTGCTCAAACCTAGCCACTTAGGAAAGCCTGAGGTTATTCTAGAGGCAAAGATGTTCATGCTGTGCTCCCCGTCACGCAGCCAGTATTACTGCACAAACAGAAGCATCCGATTTATCATGCTGCTCAGGCCAAGGTAAGTCAATCACTGTCATTCAAGCCAGCTACTGCTATCGGAGTACTTCATGCCACCCCTTCCCTACCATCAGTTTCCTCACAGGGAAGTGGGAAGGTCACCTCAGCGTAGCCACTACCGCTTCTAGGATGGCTACAAGGCTGTCCCACAACCTGCAGAAACTCTAGGACTAAGCTGCTGGACTGCTTCACCTGAGCTGCGTTGACCTAAGAGCTACCAATAAGGCTGAAAATAAGCCAAATGAATTTTCCTGGCAGCCTTCATGCAGCCTATAGTACGAATATGTGTTGGAGTGTGAAGTACACTTAACCAACAGTTGAAAACGTAACTTCTCCAATACTACAAATAATTAAAAATAACTGGAATTAAAATTTCCAGGTCTGGCCCCCAAGCTCTATTTCAAGTTATCAGCCAGCTTCTACTTCCTAGATCTGTGTATGGTTGGAGATGAAGCAGTGCGAGGAACAACACCCTGCAATGGCACCTCAGGAAACTTTGCTTAGAACTCTTCACACTGGATCTTGCTTTAAGGTAATGTGCTGGTTTATTATCTTATGACAAAAACAAGCCATAGATGCGAGACATACTGATACGATTTCTCAGTTCTTCTCACATCCAATCCTTTGCCTCTTCTGACAAACTTTATGGCTAACTACAGGCTAACTGACAAACCAAACGAACAGGTAATGACCAAAACTTTACTCTGTGCTGTGTCAAGTAATCTGGTCTTAAACTACATGCAATGCTACTATGTGGGGCTGTATGAAAAGTTCTGATAGGACTCTGAAGTTAGTGCATGGGTGGTTAGTATTGAGCACAGAGCAAAAGAAGAGGGACACCTTCCAGCCAGTACACATCATTTGCCTCCAGTCCTCATAAGCTTGACACCTAAACCTATATTAGCTACTCCCACAAATAAGCAGCATCAGCCAACCAGAGCATCTCACACCACTATTACGGTGGTTCACACAGACAGCTGATGAGGTTCAAGGGGCCCTTAAGCATAAGGCACCAGTAAGCCTTGAATTTATGCAATTACTCTATGATGAAAAATAGAGCATGAATCTATTCAGATGGCTTGTATCACCATACTGATATATGAACAAGCCAGTTTTTCCATGCATATGTAATTATATTAATTAAATCCTTTACTTATAAAAGCCCAGAGCACTTAATAAATATTAAAGCCGCAAATACTGGCAAAGAACCTTAGCAGGTTCTGTGGCTGAACACAGAGCAGAAAATAATACAGTAAATTGCATACTATCCTTATTGTGTTTTGGGTACTCTGAAATCATAGGTTTACAAAATCTTTTTCAGAGTAAAGACAGTGGAATTCTGCTTAACAGTCTGGTCAAAGATTCACAAATTTAGGTTTCTACCTTGCTTCCACTGACGTTATGGAATTTCTTCTCCAAAACTTTCTTCACTGGATCTTCTTCCTTGAAAGTGATGAACACAAACCCCCTCCTTTTGTTGGTCTTTGGATCCATTGGAAGTTCAATTGCTTCAATCTGAAGACATGAAACACTGTTTTAGGCTCAAATTTTAGCAGAACACTAAAGTGCATGCCATTTGGTACAGTAAAACTGTAAGTTTCATATCTACACATATTAAGCAACGCTAAAGTTGCAATGTTCTTTCCATAGGAAGCTCAGCTTTCAAACCAGAGGCTTCAACTAACTTTACAAGTCTTGAACTGTAACATAAAATAGAATGGTTTGAGTTCAAATGAGGTATCTAACTAGCAACATAAGCATTCAGTGCAATGCCTGCCTTGCTTTCAAGATAAGAAACCTCTGGATCAGTTACAAAAGGCTTGACACATCTGAAATTAATATAGTTTGCAATTATTAGTAATCTAAACAGCAACTGTTAACTATACTGCGTTTCAGTGTTCAGTTAGATAGCATTACACACCTCTCCAAACTCGCCAAAGTATTCCCTGATTTTCTCTTCTGTGGCTTCGGGGTTAAGTCCACCAACAAATATTTTCTTCACTGGATCCTTTTTCATTGCCATGGCCTTCTTGGGGTCAATTAGTCGTCCATCTAGCCTGTGTTCTTTCTGTTCCAGAACCTAAAAGACAATTTAATTAGATTAACTTAAGCCAGAAAATTTCCCCATAATTTAAGAATCTGAGAAATTGAGAACAAAGCTTAAACTCACCTTTTCAACACTCCCAGGTTCTTTGAAGAGTATAAATCCAAAGCCTCTGGATCTTCCTGTGTTAGGGTCCATCTTTATCGTACAGTCAGTTACCTCACCAAACTTGGTGAAGTAGTCTTTCAAGTCTTTTTTGCTTGTATCCCAACTGAGGCCACCAACAAACATTTTCCTGAAATTTGAAAGAGAACAGTTCTTTAGATTCAGGAAGTACTACAGAAAAGCACGTGCAGGAAGATGCTCACAGTAGCACACGCCTCAGCAGCATTGTCAGAACAGGTCCAACTGTTGAAGGTTAAACACTTTTGCATCTTGTCAAAAGCTAACACTACAGTGGCACTTAAGGGTTTGTTTTTTTCCCCTCCCTCTTCTTTGAGGGAATTACAGTACACTGGAAAAAAAAAAAAAAAAAAAAAGGAAAATTTGGTTCTAATACTTCTCACCAGTAATTTATGTTGTTC
>JAOWBP010004313.1:11868643-11890250 GCA_028571105.1 Tragopan temminckii
CTGATCTGGAGAGGGATACGTCTGTGCTGTAGCTAGGAATGTAGCTTGAAGCACTTTTTGTTCTCCAGCAGTGCGTGTGTGACCACGTGCAGCTCAGCTCACCTGATGCTGTGAGTACCTTCAGCTGTGCTGGGTTCACCTGTGCCAAAGTGCTGCCGTGTCCTTGCTGGAGTGATTGAGGCACCTGCAGGGAATGAGGAGACCCTTCTGCACCTCCTGGCCAGCCAGTGTAGGAGGGTGCATAGCCTCAGGCCATTAGCTTGGCCAGGAGTTCAGCACGGTTTAAGAATGAGTCAGATATTTCAGAGAAACAAGGCAAGAGAGATGAGTGTGTGCTTTAAACAAACAAGGCTTTAAGGGGAGAGAGGGTCAAGAGCTTTTTCTTAGTGTTTAGGTCCTCTCTGATGTAGAAGGCTGAGGCGATGATGCTGAAGGTGCTGCCCATGCCTGCTGCAAGCACTGTGCAGTGCTTGTGAGCTCCTGCTGGCAGTGCCTGTCTGCTGGGGAACCTATTCTCTCACTGCATGCAGTAATTAATGGGCTTAGGAGATTGATTCATAATCATAAGTTTAAATGTATGTGAAGGGTTTCTTAGCAAATTTCGTTTGTTTATTGTTCCACCTTTCCTTGCTCAAGGATGTTTTCTGCCTGAACGTACTGTTCACGTGCTCTGGGGTGCTTCTTTCCAACAGCATTATGTTGGTGATTTTAGAAGGGGTTTGTCTCAACAAACTCACCCAGACACTTTTTACACCTGTGTGTTTCTTCAGTGATGCAGACATCCAGCAGGTGCAAGGCAGAGGCCTTTCCTTTGCTGGTTGAATATTTACTTGGGTCCTAAATATAACTTTGGGCAATTTGTTTTGGAGCTGGGGAGCACTTTTCTCTTTTACTCTCTATAAATCCAGAGAATTTGAGCATATGATTAACATTAACCATGCGAATATTCTCCCTGGACTCATTTTTTTGGATCAAAGGCAGAGCTCGGTATGTTGAGAGGATGAAGCCCACAACCACTAAATACAGGGAACTGATCTGCTGCTGTGCTTGTCTGAAAGCATATGTGATGTGAGTGCTTGGGTTTATGTCTGTCTGCCTGCCCAAAATCCTTCTGCCAACTGCTGTCTTGATGTTCCTTATCTACAAAGTGCTTGCAAGCATTAGGAAGCCTTTGTGATGCCACTGGGATGTGTTGTTATTCCCATTTCTCAGACAGATGCTGAGAGAACTTGGTGATCTGCTGAGGCTGCTGTGTGTCACTCAGAGCTGGGCATGGCATTTGCTTTGCATACCTGGCCCTGCAGGACAAGGGAAGCAGCAGAGCTCTATGGCAGCACTTGGTTGAATACTGCCAGCTTTTACACTGCAAGCACACTCCCCAAATTTCCATCCCACAGCCTCCGAAGTTAACACAAGGGTTTGTCATATCATCCTCTAGATCAGATTCCAATCCAAAATACAGTCCGTATGCAGGAGCTCGCAATGGCCTGTCGAGGAAAAGAACATCAAATATTTTTCTTCTATCTGCTCTGGCTCTGTCTTGCTGTAAGGAGAGCTGCAGACTGGAGGTTACTTTAACCTGAATGGTCACATTTTAGACTGGGGGGATTTTTTCCATCTTCTCTCTTGCAGGTGCAGTGATGGTTGAGTTCTTGCTGATTTAAAAAAAATATTCAGAATGCCTCTATGGAGTGCAGAGCCTGAGTCTAGCATGTAAATGTAGACACACTAGGTGTGTATGCCTATGAGCTGGCAAATGAATCCGTTTCCAAATCTCAAGTTTGCTTCGTGTCACTTCTGGCTTTTTCTTTTTTTCCACGGCGTTGTTTTGCTTTGTTTCCTGAAGTTCAAAGAATTTCTCAGAAGCAAATGGGTGAATGTCAGCTGCGGAGTGCTGTGCTTTGTGCTGATGCTGTGTGGCGGTGCAGAGATGAGGGGCTGGGCGCAGCCTCTGTGCTGCTCTGCCCTTGGTCAACAGATCCCTCCTGTGATGGGGAATGTCAGCGTCCTGGGGAGCTGTGGTGGCTGGGCAGGCTCACACTGCATTCGATAACCGTGATGAAGGCAAAGCTCTCTGTTTTGAAGCTTGCCTTTGAGAAACGTGATTCATGAAAATATAATGTTTTGTGACTGAATTGACTGGAAGTGCCATATAAGCCACGTGATGCATCTGAAACAATTCTTCAGTCTCCTAGAGGACAGACATCTTGTATACCTGTGCACACACAGAGGTGGGAAGGAGAGACGAGCACTGATGGGGAGTTTACTGCTGTTCTGTGCTCTGTGAGAGACCCATGGTCATCCTGAGCTTTCCTGTGTCTATAATGGCATCTTTCCCTTTATCCTTCATAGGGAACCTGTTTTCTTCTCAATTAATGCTGTGGAATCATAAATGACTCAATTAGCCTTCATCACTNNNNGTTAGATTGGAAACTTCATTAGTTAATAGCAGACCTGTTCTTCCTTTCTGTCCCTACTACCACTAAGCTCATGGCATTTATGGGCAGACTTGTTAGTCATTAATATTCTTTGTATTCTTCATCTTTGGCTTCAGAAAAGAGAGCCTTTCATCTTTTGCCTTGCTTTGTTTTTCAGAAGGAGCCAATTTTGACTGGAGGAAAAAAGAAACCAAAAAACATTTATCTGTAGCTTTCTTAGAAGCTTCCAAGCAGTCTCCCCTGCTGACTTTGTACTTTCACAGTAGACAAACATTGACTTTGTTTCCTCAGTTTGACACAAAATATAGCTGATTTTTTTTTTTTCTTGGTTTAGCTTTTTGGTTATGTCTCACAGCTTGGCAGGACAGTATTAATTAGCAGTTATGGTGTATTTCCCTGGAATTCTCATTCTTTCCACGATGTTTCCATTAGGCTTATAGTCCATAAAGCCCAGTTGGTGTAAAGAGAACATAGGCATGCATCTGAACTTAGAGGTACTTCCCTGATTCGGAGCCTAAATGATTATTGTGATTGCTCTGTGGGTTCTTGTTTCATTAAAAAAATTAAAAATGCTAATGCATGCCAGGGGTGAAATGTGTGTGGACAAGTCCAATAATAAAGCATATTCCTCAGGTAGGGAGTGCTTTCTCTTCATCACTACGTGCTCTCCAGTTATAAGGGATCAAACCTGGAGCCTTTGCTAATCTGCAGAGCTGGCTAAAAGGAAGCGACAGAGGCACGGCAGTTAATTTCTGATCATGTGGAGTCTTGCGCCTCAGTTCTGACATGTAGGACCAAAAGGAAAAAGCTTCTGGCCTGGGCTGTGTTTGTTTTTGGTATAAAAATCACTTGAGGTTTGCTACATGCTTTTTTTGGCTGTGCCAGCAGTTCATATCCATTCTGCTCAGGTTTCCCCACTCCTAGTTCTATGCAGTGCATGTGAGTGCGATCATTAAGTGTGATTATCACATTTTTTGACCTATTTAAAAGACACTGGCTGTGAAATTCCAAAGATTCTAATTTAAGCTATTAAAAAAAAAAAAAAACGATTATTAATGTGCCATCATTTACACATTTCATGGCTCATTTCCTGATTACAGCAACTTTGAATATGTACATACAGTCTCTTCCAGTGCATGTGTATGAGCATCATACAGCATGTAGGGCCTGGTCATTGAGGCTGGGTTTCATCTTCCAGAGAATTTATTGTCTACATATCAGAGCAGATAGAAGAGAAAGCCACAGGTGCAGGAAGCTGCAACTTTCCATGCTGGCACAGGCAAAAGGCAAGTTGCTCTGTGGGTCTGTGCTCAGCGGGTCTGGGAAGAGCAAAGGGAACTGTAGAGGTCTTCCGATATTTCCCGTCGCTTCATTCAATTCTTTCATCTTATTCAGACAGAAACTCTGCAAATCTTTATCTGCATGCAGAGAAGAGTTTGGGGTAGCAGCTACGTGGGTCACTTACGATTTGGCTGTTAGGGTGACACAGCATGAAATAATTCACCAAGGTTAGAGATGCAGCTGCAAACAGTGGATCCAGCAGAACTCATTGGGTTGGAAGTGTGAAGCCGTAAGATGGGTTGGTTGGGTGCCTTTTACTTGGGTAATATTTTCCTATTTTCCATCCAGCTGTCTAACAGCAGGAGCTGCCACAAGTCGTTTTGATTTTTGGAGATGTTTGGGCATTTCTGACATGACCCTCCTCCTCCATACTGTCACCGGGGTCACAGACACAGTGGGATTCTATGTGTTTTTTCTCAAAGGTCAAGGATAAGCTACAATACCTATTAGCAGAAAAAAAGCACAGTGAAAGATGGATGAAGTAGTTAATTTCTCTTATTGACACTTTTGGGTCATGGCACGTGACCACAAAGACCTAATCTGATAGAATCCAGTAGTTCTGTGCTGGAAAATTTTTAGTGATTGCTTCAGTTTTGTGTGGGGCTTTTGTGTGTGTTTTGTTTTGGAACTCAGTTTGTCCCCTCAATAATGCTTGCTGTATCAAAAGTGTCCAGCGCAACCAAGACAGGAAGCCAGCAAGGTTTGAAAGATCACAGCTTAGAATGCTCTTTATTTTCCCCTCTTCAAAATACATCATTATGATAGTGTGAAGTATGCTAAACCTGTGACCTTGCAGATATTTCAAAATTGGCTGAAGAATTTGGGGCATGTGAGCGGTTCTTCAGAAGTCAGGGGCAGTCTCTGAGCCTGGGTATTTGCAAATTGAGAACGAGGGCTGCCGGCTACTTAGGGAAAAGACTTTTTTCTTAGCACCCTGTGGTGTACCTGGCTCTTTGGTCCTACGTGAGCCGTCAGATACGAATGTCTGCCTCTGTGAGATGAGCAGACTTTGTACAAATTTAGGATGGGTGCTGAAAGCAAGATCTGGAGTAGAGCGAGATGGGATGTGAGCTGGGGGAGAGCTTTCTGATCCTTGCTGCCTCCGTGGAGGCTGCCAGCAGCACAAGCCTCCTGTGCGTGTCAGGGATGGGATTTGTGCATGCATATGTTATATGTGTAACAACCATCTGAAATGCTATTTTCAATTGCTTTAAAACACCCTTGATAAAACTTTATAAAGGCAGAGTAGCTGCAGTTTATTACTCAGGTGCTAGAAGTAGCTTGGCTCCTTTGGATCCTTCTGTTTGTCTCCAGTGAGAAGCTGTTCAGGAGGTGATAGCAAAGCCCTGGTAGCACATATCATTACGTAGTGTACACAGTTGGAAGAGGATCAGCGTGTCATCTTCAGTCTTATTTCTTAATGTGGTGTAGTAAATAATAAATGGACACAAACTCCTATGGAGCATTTCATTCCTAAGCTGCCAGGCTATGGTATGTCTTTTGAAATGCTGTTTTGGGAGTTGTGTTTTCCAGGGTAATTTCATTAACTGATACTAAATGTTTCTCAAACCCATACAGATCAGATGAGGAGCAGCTATTAGTGATCCTGCTAATAAAAAGCATTTGTGCTTTTTTGTCATTTTGTGGAAGACCTTTTGTGCAAAACCCCTTTTGTTCTTTATTGCATAGCGATTAGCTGTTATTAATTCATGTCAGGAAGATGATTATTGACAAATTGGTGTGCTGAGTGGCTTGGAAGCAGATGCCACAACATCATACAGGCTTACAGAAACATTCGAGGAGAATGTGCAAGAGGTCCATATGAACAGGGACGGTTACAATAAAGCCCTTTTCTTGGCCTTACTTGTGCCTTTCTCTTCTGGGCTACAGCAGTGTTAACAGCTGTGCAGTTTGTGTGTTAGAGCAAGTATCTTGCAAAGGGGAACCACAAATGACAGCAGTATTATGATTAAAGGGCAGTCAGTACTGATGGTGAGCCCAGCATAAAATACAAATCTGGCTGCGGTTAGGAGAGAATGTGCCCAACTAATAAGCAGCTTAACTTGGTGTATTATTATGAAATATGTGATGTGAATAGTAGGCTGGCTTTCCTTGTCACTTCATATTTATGTTCCTGGAGCTCTCCTGGCTTCACCAGGGTTACTGCTCGATGACACCCGACTGAGTGAGAGCTGGAGTTCTACTTCTCAACACTTTTTTTTTAATAGCACAGCAGTATAGCTGGCATTCTCTGTTACAGCTTAGGTTTGGAGATTTCTTAACAGACAAAATGCAGTCAGTAAGAACTAGTTGGTCCACAGAATGTTTTTTTTTCCTGATCAGATGCTAACGCTGCCACTTGATGCAGCTCTGCTAAAGTGACCTAATCCTCTCTTGGTAATGGGAGGTGGATTGGACCATTAAAGTCTGCTTTCAGCCAGAGATATTAGCAAATATTAAGACTTGATCCACAGCTCTTTGCTGTCAGTAAATGAGCAATTGCTGTCTACACAACATAAGATCTGATAGAGGTTTGAGCTTTTAAGAGATTGAGAGTGCTTGTCAGATAAATTGAAATAAACCCAGAGTCTTGTTCTCATCCATTGGAATTGTTCAAAGTTTGTTCTTCATGGAAAACAGACTCTGGCCTTCTGTGTTTGGCAGGATGAAATGAGCTTTTCCACATCAGCATTGATTGCCTGACAAATGTTTGTGTTTGATAGATAGATTTGCACAACCACTGGACAAATACTACTGAACTACTTTAAGTCTTCCTTAACTTCCTTGTGGTTTTTGTTACAGGTAGACAGGTTTTCCTGTAGGCTTTTATGTGCATGGAGTTGTTATAAGGTTGTTGTCTCTCTTCCCCACCTGGCACGCTTCTTTTTGAGCCACATCCCAAGGTCTCAGCGGTATGCTGCAAAAAGAAAAGCCCATTGTACAAGGCTGTGTGTCTTATGGCTGTTTCTGTAAGCAGCACGAGAAATCTGAGGTTCTGTCTTGAACACCTTCTATTTTGATGTTTTGACAAGGACCATTTAAAGCTCTTATGGCAAGTGATTTTTATGAGCATGTGTGGAGTGGAATGTGTAGTGCCTGAAATGGTGGGGACTGGGAAGACGCATGACAACTGCTTTGTGTAAGATGATCGGTGTTTGGAGGAACAAATGGTGCATTGAGATGACAAATGGAGCAGCGGAGGTGCAGCTGGGCTGGCCGGGCTGCTCGCCGTGGAAGCGCTGCTGAGCAGTTTCATGGCAGTTTCTGCTGTGCTAAGAATAATAAAAATGCATTTGCTCTCGGTGTATGAAAGGATTTTGAATGCTGGTCAATATAAACTGTTTCCTGTTAGATCTGAGTTTTGTTGTAAATTAATGCTGCAATTCCAATTGATTTAATTAAACCAGGTTCCAGGTCCCTGATTTGCGGACTTCTCAAGTAGTAATTTTATAATTGCAAGATTTTTAGGCAAATAAATGGCCTCCCTTTTCTTTCCTGCTGGGTGAGGGTGTCTGGTGATAATTAGTACATTTATCAAGGCATCCTCCCCTGTTAGAGACAGGCTGTTATCCACTTTTGATGGCCGGAAACAGTGGGGCAGTAAGATTATGGGACTTGTCTAAGGGTGCTGTGTGATGTAGCAAAGAGCAAGAGTGAAGTGCTGGCTCCGTGGAGCCATCCTGCTCCCCTGAGTCTTGCATCACTCTTCCTTTGGGCTGTCTTGTGCCTTTGCTGTCCCTCAGGAGGGCGGACAAACACCACACACCTGGCACTGTGCCCTGCACCAGGCTCCCAAAGGCAGCCAGGAGGAGGGGTGTGCTGCCCTGTCCCATCAGCAACTTGGTCTGCTCCCCATGTTTCACTGAGGTTGCTGCAGGAAGTTGTCTTTATTGGACAGCCTCCTCCGTAGCTTGAAGATGGGTTGTGATCCTCCACTGGAAAAAAATGAGAGACTCAGCAAGTATGGGTGTGCAAATAGTCTTCCAGCATCTGAGTGAGGGTGGGAACTTGGTGTTTGTTCCCCTCCAGGTGCAATTTGCAGACAGCCTGGGGGGCCTGGGGAACTGATGTCACTGGGAAAAGTGCATCTGGTCTGAAGGCAGGAGCAGCCAGCAGCCTCCCACAGGGGTGGGGAGGGGAGCTGAACAACTGTAGAGAAAATAGTGAATACTGCTGTTTCAGTAAGCAAGTCGTGTTCTTACGCCGCCTCCAAGGGATAAGGTGTTTGGGAGAGCATCACTTGGGCCTTTCATTTGGTTTTGGCCAAGGTGATCTAGAGCAAAGAAGGGGAATGAGTTTCCCCACTTTCTTTCCTAGCTACTTCAGATAATTCCTGGTTTAAAATATTGAAAAGTTGTTTGTTTTTTTTTTTCTGGCAGAGCAGACAAGGGCTGGTTTCGGTATTAGCGATAGGAGAGATGTTTTTGCAAGGATGTGAGCTAATATGAAATATCTGAATAAATGCCAACAGATTTTTTTTTTCTAAAATACTATTTAAAAAAAAAAAAAAGGTAAAATACCAGAAAACATGTAAGAAAAGAAGGGGGGAAAAAAAGCAACCTGATGAAGAGTCGCCTTAATCTGGCCTTGAATGGGTATTACTGCTGTCAGTGAGCAATGTGCAAGCATGAAGAATTGAGGTTTTGGTATCTCACCTGCTTGGGCTGGGAATCTTGCAGCAATCTCCTGCTGTTGGCATGCTGGGGAACGGGTGCTGGTTTCTTGGCTTTCCTCCTCATGAGATGGTGCACACTGGTAGCACACTGCTCTGCTTAGGATTGGGTTCTTTCACTTGAGTTTGAACATGTTGGCCTCCCTCAGTAGTTAGAGAAGGAATTAATGCTGCATTCTACCTAATTGTTCATCAACAGCTAAAATCACGACAAAACCACTCTACATCAATTAGCTACACAGCAATTAAGAACATTTAATTGGACAGACATCTGAAATGTTACTGCTTCCTCAGCCTGGGAGTGCTTTAGCAGATCAGCACGTGCAGCTAACCTTGCTTAGTCTCAGCCCTGCACGAATAAGCAAAATCACTCATTTCCTCACTTAGAAATATTTGACCTTTAGCCACAAAAGTATATTGAGGAGGCGACTTAGATCATGACAGGTTGTGTTTAAAGCCTCACTTAGTCAATATATAGATCTTATTTATATGCATCTTTACCTCATTCATGTTACTACTAATTATTGTGTGAAGTAAATAGTTTAGCAAGATCAGCTTGAAAAATGAATGACACTAAAATCTTTGGAAGAAGAGAAGTTATTATTCTGACAAGACCAGAGAAATCTGTACCCTGAGTTAACTTCTGAACCTACCTCAATTGGTATTTTTTCCTAAAAACAAAGATGCTGTCAGCACAAGTCACCGTTTCACCAAAAGGGTCATTTACCTTTCATAGAAAATAACAAAGAGCTGCATAAATATTCTTCATAAGTTGCTACTGGATTGTATTAGTGAAATATGTCAGTGTTTGTGGTGTGTGCAGCCCCATGTTTTATGACACCACTTGAAAAATGCAAGACATTCATATGAGTTATTTGGAGCATGGTGACAAGGCTGACATAGCTGGGTATGAAAGAGTATTTCCAGGCATACAGAGAAGAGAGGAAACACAAGTCACCAAGCGTCGCCAGTGCTGGGAGAAAGCAGATGTCAGCCCTGGTGGTGTTAGGAAGATGTCTGCAGAGTACTGCAGTTTGGTGGGTTTGTTTTCCAGCATGACCTGTGCCTCTGGTGGGACTGTTTGCTCACAGGGACCAAGAGGTGGTTATGAAAATCTCTTCTGTGTGACTTCTAGAGGCTTGGCAGTAGGATTTTTTGATTGCTGTGTGGTACTGGGGCTCTACTATAACTGTCTCCCATCTGTGGCTTGGCTGAGCTCCCTGGGCATCTGCGTCTTACCAAGATGTCATGCTGAGCTGAGCACTAGAAATGTAGACAGACACATCTAAGAAAGGTTGTGTTTGACCTCTTGAGAAACCTAGACTTCCACCTGACAGTGGCTTGGTAGTGAATCTCTGTGCATCCAATGCCTTGCACGCCAGAATGCAGCTCCCAGAAGAGTGAAGGAATCAGTGGGCAAGCTGGGCTTGAGTTTGGGTCATGAGAAGCAGCATGCCTCGGGCAGCTGAGGAGGTACCCCAGCATCCCTGTCATCTGAAGCAATTGTGCTGCGCCTTTCCGATCTGCCCTAACAGTGGAGAGTAAAGAGCAAGGAAGGAGTGGCTCCTGCCTGCATCTCTGTATGATTACATCAAATCCCTGTGCCTTTGCCGTATTATCTCCTTAAAATCTGTGCGCCTGACGCTTTTGCTTTAGCACAGTTGAATGCATTACCATCCTCAGTTGCAAAAGAAAAGCAGGCGCTCGCCAGCCTGCTGCAGAGCTACCTGGGACGATTCAGAGCCAATCTCCCAAGGGACAGCTGCCGGTTTCAGCCATCTCCTTTCATGTAGCTCATCTGAAAAAGAGCAAACTATTGTGCAAAGGAGTTGCTGTATGCGAATTTGAGATACGACCTCTTGTCTTTCCAGCATTTTCTGCCTGCATCACTCCAAAAAGCGGTTGCAGTTTGCCAGCTTTGGACTGTGCCTCTGAAAACGCCCCAGCTGAGGGCTGGGACTATTGATGCAGCGCATGGTGTCTTCAGGTGCAGGGGTCACAAAACAGCGGGTGACGGGATTGACAAAACCCACAGGCGGATGATTTGTACTGCAGACAGCAGCACAAAGTGGGGGCTCTTTTGGTTAATGAATATTGAACTTCTCCTGTCTAGCAGCAAGTTGTATCCTGCTCTGCAAATGTGCCTCGTTGTGAGAGGCTGGGCTGCAGACGTGTTGC
This sequence comes from Tragopan temminckii, assembly GCA_028571105.1. Taxonomy (NCBI): domain Eukaryota; kingdom Metazoa; phylum Chordata; class Aves; order Galliformes; family Phasianidae; genus Tragopan; species Tragopan temminckii. Next base: position 11,879,273 of record JAOWBP010004313.1, read on the forward strand.
TTGTGAATCCATTAATTCCTGTCTGGTGGACGAGCGTTCTCCCAACAGGGCTCTGCTGGTCACCCAATGGTTGGTATCATGCAATGTGATTATTTCTTTTAGTTTCACAGTCTTATTTGTTTTTCTCCTGAAAGCTAAGAGTCTTTACTAGATGCTGGATGCTTTTTTGTAGCTGCCCACATGGCATTTTGTACATAACAATATTCTGCTTTGGAAAGAATTGATGTCATAAATTTGCGCACACAGCAGTCCTTAAATTCAGTTCTATTTGTGGCATGGCTTCCAAAGGGCACATATGTCTCAGAAACATTGTGACTATTGCATGAAATGGTAATTTTAGTGCATGGAAGATCAGCTTCTGATTTATTTTTATTAGTGCAGATGAAAATTACTATGATATTTCAAGTAGAGCATAAAATAAATATCTCTAATCTCATTCCATGAGGAATGTTAACTTCCAATTTTATATTCCTTTTCTTTCCCAAGCCACTGTAAAATGCTTGGTATGTGACTTGAGTGTCTATTCTCTCGTGTTTATGTAGGAAGGTTTCTGTCTTTTCATTCTCATGTAGGAAATTTATTTTCATTTCTGGAGTGGTTTATGTATGCAACATGAAATTTCCAGTTCCTTTGATCACGGAAAGTCTCATTTTTGACCGGAGCACAGAAACGTGCATTTATCCCAGTGAACAAAGGCGTGTTAGGAAATGTTGGACTCTGCAGGTGATTTCAATTAAAGGAATACTAAAAGTGAGAAAGCAAAGATTTGCTCTAGTAAACAAGGGGGCAGCCAGGGCTTATGCAAAGGGCTGCTTCTCATCTTCCTTATATCACCCACAAGTGATGGCCAGCATGGTCCTGATCAGCATCCAGGTAGCCTCCCAGAAGGCTGACTGTAAACTGGGGTGTGGGGATCATCTGGGGGCTCTAACCTCTGCTTTGGTTCCCTGGTTATTTTGGTATGAGCTGAGGGGAGGATAAGCCCTTTGCAGACTTTGGGCTGTGCCTTGTCTGCAGTGATTTAATCTGCTGCCCTTGCCCACGCCGTGGGGTGGCTGACAGCACGAAGCCTGGCCTGCAAGTAGTGCTTCTCAGGGGTGGCATGCTGTGGGAGATCAGAGTAAGGTGTATCCCAGCTGCTGCAGCATGCTTATCTGCTCACCTGGGGCTGTTCCATCCTCCTCTTAATGTGCCAAATCTGTGTTACCTGACAGTGCTGGCGTTGCTGATCAGATCACTGAAGATACAGTGATGATTCTCAGGGTGTGGCTCAATGGTGCTGCTCTGAACCAAGGAAATAAGTGCGGATAAGAGGATAAGTTGTATGTACGTCATAGTAAGTGGTTTCCATCCCTAGATAGTTAGCAAAAAGCACAGTTATAGCCCAGCCAGGGCTCTGTATCTGCATACAGGGAGATTAATGCGTGGTTCTGTGATGTAGTCCTGTCCGACTGTTGTGTAGAGAGAGAAAAGCTTCTAAGAATGTTGGACAATGTGGTGTTGCAGTAGTTAATTGGTAACCTAATAGCATTGTGGGAAAATAATAAAAGGTTTTGGAAAGAATCTTAAAGGATTCAAGTATCTCTTAGAATATTAATGGAGATGCACGCACGGGTGTCTGCTTGCATGTGTGCAATTGTCAATGCAAAGCCTTTACATTGGAAATCATTGGTACAGAAGCAAAGTTAAGGTTTAGAATGGATTTAGTTCAAACAGCCATAGGGAAAAGTCAGAGTATTAAAGCACCGAGAAGATGTCCTGCAAGGCATTCACTTCTGTATCAATATATTGATTATTCTGAAGATGGAGTGGGCACATACTTGGGCCTTCTGGTAGGAAAAGGCAATTTGGAGGAATAGGAAAAAGAACTGTTCAGTAAGAAATCAATATTAATGCTTCTACTGAAGATTTTGAGAGAGCTCCTGTGAATTTTTCTCTGTCTTCCAGTAGGGTAGGGACCAAGCGTAGCCTAAAGGTGAGGAGACCAGTGTGGTCTAAGACACCGCAGGTATAAGAAAAGTGAAGTCATGATTTGAAAATATTTATAATGGTAGGGAATTTACACTGCTAAAATGACACTTGTGCTGTGAATAATTTACCGTAATGAAAGTCAAGAGCCTGGTGTCCTGGTGAGTTGACATTGGCTGTTCACAGTGGAAGAGCACAGAGATGTTCCTGAGGAAGTAAGGTTGTTGCTTATTATTCCAGGGCATGACTTGAATAGTATTTCTGTGTTGGTAGCACATAGTCTGCTAAGGGGTATCGGTTGCTGGCCTAAGGAATGTGTCAGGACAGTGTCTGTCCCAAAGGCCTTTCCCACCTGGGAGCTCTTCAGGTGGACTGCCCAGTGAGCATCGCTGCCTCTGCCTGCAACCTGTGCTAGTGTAAAGGGTTTGGCCAGTCTTACAGCTTGTCTTCTCTATCAGTGTTTGCAGTGGCGTATATGCTGTGTCCCAGTGGGCTAAGGGTGTCAGACACTGGGGACCGCAAGGAAAACTGCTGTCAGTGTTGGAGGGAGAGCCAGTACACGTTTGTGCTCCGCACTGCTGTATTGTCCACATTCATGTGATGAAATACCCAAATCAATGGACTTCCTCGCAGTGCTGAGGATGCTTGTCCCTTCCTGTCTGCACCCTGCAGTGCAGCACAGTGCCCAAATGCTTAAGCTAACTCCAGACAGCACACACTGGAGTTCACTGTTTACTGAGTGCGCTGTGGTCCTGAGGAGCTGAGATGGATAGAGAGACGTGCTGTCTGCATGGTCTGGTACAGAGTACAGAGCCAGTCCATGCCTCTGTGCTGCAGAGCATGCATGTGCCCCGAGGCTCCTATGTTTGCAAGAGGCAGCTCATCCCTGTCTCTCAAGATTTTGTGTAAACCTGCAGGCACAGCTACAGTGTTTTCTTTGGCTGCTTGGGCTTCATCTTTGACTGTGTGGATTCCCTTAGGAGAAATCATTGTATTTAAGGATTGCTTGGTCTCTGCTTGCAAATACACTGCTTGTATTCTGAGATGAAAGTATTCTTGGAATACTTATTTTAGTGCAGACTCTCCAGTGGGCAGTCCTTTATTCCAGAATAATGGGCCGTTCTCCAATTTAACATAATGTACTTTGTAAGGGTAAGTCTGTAGTTAGTAGTGCAGGAAATACACTCATTTACCAAATCTCATTAGTTAAATAGAAACTGTCTTCTCTCTTGCAGTGCTTAAAACATCATCCATCATGAAAAGTAGCTCCTTGGTTTTAGGGTTGATCTTTGATTTTATGAGTGATCCCTTCTGGATGTTGATAATGATTTTTTTTCTGCTACTTCTTTTTAGAGAAAAAGGGACCTCAGCTTTAGGAATTATGGCTTAAACTGCTAAGAATTGTCTGGCAACTCTGTGCTTGCTGCCAGGAAGCTGTTACTGTGCTCAGGACAGTATGTCTCTTCCGTTTGATGTAATATTCTACGTGATGAAAAAATAAAGTAGCTTTTTTTTTTTCCTTCCATGCGTAGCCCCCCCACTTCTGGGCAGCGTAGATTAATCTTCTGGCTGCCAATCTATAGAGCTTTTGCCCAAGCCAGAGACACTTAGCAACGCCTGCATTGCACCAGCTGTATCAGACAAGACCCATCACCTTTGCTTGGCGGGCTTTATCGATATAACCATGCAGATGCTTTTCCTCTGCTGCCTCATCTTTGCTCCTAGCCTCGCTTCACTTTGTCATTTCCAGGTCACTTCCCTTGCTTTTGTCAGCATGTTTAGCATTGCTTCACGTACACACTGCCCTCCAGAGCACCGTCATGCATATTAAACACATGTCTGGGACCATGGCATGAAGTGGCCCATGCACTTGGGACCGTGATGAAGCCATTGAGAACAGATGAGCTGCAGACCTTTGGGAGGTTGGTTCTTGGCAGCCCCACAAGCACCTCCTGCTGTCCTGCTGAAGCCAGAGTGCTCGTGTGGCCGTCATGCAGGTGGGCACACCGCTTCTGCCATCCCACGCTGCTCTGACTTGTTTTGTACTGTCTGAGCCAGCTTAGTTTTGTAATGTAATTATTCACGTTGAGCATAATCAATGAGCCACAGAGCAATCAACTGGTGACTCCAATCAGTGGAATTACTCGGATGGATCAGAGCGAGTTCCTTTTTCTGAAAATGATGTTGTCATTCACACAGAAGTGAGTTCAGGGAAACCTCATTCTTTATGCGGCGTGTGCTGTGACTCTTGGTACCTGCTGCATAAGTCTTTGTCTTGTCATACTGGCAAGATGTAGATCAGGAAGGCCTTTAAGTGCAGAAGTGCCATGGTAATAACCATATGCAGAAAATACCGTAGCTTTCCCTCGCTGCTGGAGTTACTAATGGGAAGAATGTGAAAGTGTTGCAGTTAGTTTTAGCTGGATGTCTGTAGGACCACGTGGATGCTGCTCAAGCCACCCCAGAAAGATGGAAATTCATGCAGTTGTCCAGCAGTGAGTAGCTGAGGCGGATAGCTGCCAGCACACAGGGTACTCCCAGTGTAAATGGGCCGTGTATCTTTGGCACCTATGACCCCTGCACCCTGGGTAGGTGAGTCTTTCTGCCTCATTTATATGTGTCCTTTCTTCCAAATCACAGAAATAGTGTTTCACGGAGGGAGGAGGGGTTCGGTATGAAAAATGGCACTCTGTGCTTGGCAGCACTTGGGCCAAGCTTACAGCTGTATAGAGTGGAGGCCAAATGTGTGCCCTCCCTTTGCATTTGCCTCAGCACAGCTGTGAGAGTATAATGCAGATTGCCAGCCATGTGCTGTGATATTTTTTTTTTTTTACGTGCTCATCTCTACATGTACTGGTTATGTATTATTCTGCAAACCTGCCTCTGTCTGTTGGCTAGCCCCAAAAAGCCATGCATTTGTTTTTTCCCCCACACTTGCTGGATGCCACTTGCTCACCAAGAGTGGGGTTTGAAGATTTTTACCCTAGCTGGGAACTGATGCCAAAATGGATGGTCTCTCTCCTCTTTTGCAGTTGTGCATCTCTTCCCTTGCCTCAGGTTTGCAGGTTGTGTGGCCAACAGCAGCTGACTCATTGGGCTCGTTTTGTGAGTCATTCAATTTTGATAAGGGGCAAAGGAATCCTTGGAGGGTTCCTTCCCCCTCTTGGTGTGTTAATTTTCTGCTAGCTCAGCAGACAGAGCAGACTTGTCTCGCTTGTCTGCCAGTTGCTCCCTTGGCTGGGGAAGCAACAGGCAGCGTGGGAGAGTGGGATGGCTCCTTCATGTTGCACACGGTCACACCAGATTATGTTTAACATCAAACTCCTGTCTTACCTACTTATTGCTTACCTTGGATGCATCTGCAAATGGAAACTGCTGAGCTTTTACATGGCTGGTGTCGAGTTCTGAGTTTTAAAATAAAGCCACAAATAACTATTTGGCTTTAAAAATCTAAAATGTGTGCATGAACTCATTAATTCATTGTCAGACTCATGTTGACTGGGGTAAACAAGAATCTGATGATGACATCTAAATACTTCCACGCTTGCAGGGAACTTCATTCCCAAATCTGAGATTGTGTCCACATGGTGGTGGTAATCTTTCCCAAAATGCCTGATCCTCAAGGGGATGACTCCCTGCCTGTCCTTGGGCACTGAGCTCAAGTCCCAGAGTTCCACTCCTGTCCTTGGCCATCATGTCCTGGGCTGTCTTGCAGGACTAACGGAAGCCAAGGTTGAAGGTATTTTGAATTGCCAAAGCCGTTTGCATTTTGTGTATTTGAAATCCAGCTGGGGAGGAGGATTTATTCTACTCCATTTTACTGTTATTTTAAGAGTTTTGTGTTTCGAGTTGGAGGGCTTTCTTGCTTTGTTTTTTTTAATCCTCATAACAGCTGCTAAAGGCAGGATAGAAAACCTAAACTAGGACTCTTGCTGTTCAGAAAAAAACAAAGATGTTTGAAAACTGTTCAGTTGGGCCCAGTTCTTCAACTCAATTCTAATCCCTGATTTGGAAGCCCAAAATACATAGGAGAAAGCCAAGGTGCACAAGCAATTGTTGTCTCAAAGGTACGTGTCTTGAAGTGTGTCTCCAAGATTGCCTTTGTCTGTAAGAATAAGCACGGCATTTGTTGGCAAAATATTAACTTCCTTATGGCAGCCTTTCTGCAGATTTTAGGCACTAGTTCAGCAAAGCAGAACCATGTGAACAACTCTTCTGGATGGGACATTTGTATGTTTACTTAATATTGAGCACATGAATAGCCTGTTGGCTGATGCATGTTCAACCACACATTTAAATGATTTGCTGACCTCAGGCCAACATGCAGATGTGAATATTAAAATGAAAATGTAGGCATCCAACCCAGACTGTGAAGTTGAAATACTTCCTTTTCAAAGCAGTCTTGGGGATTTCAACAAACATTTTCCATTAAGATTAATGGAAGATACATGTCTTAATTCCTGTAGTCTGCTTTGAAAACATCAATCAAGCGTTACGGTATGAAGCCTTTAAATGCTTGACGTCTTGGCACTGCAGTCTGCATTCTCAGCTCTGTGGCCTTATAACATCTCCTGGTCACTGTTTTGTATTGGGATATAACTGTCTTCACTGCACAGTATTTCCAGTCCCTACGATTTTATCTTTTGTTTCATGATACTCAGATTTATCTTAAAATAGCAGTTTCTTCTCCTTGATCACAGTGGTACTGTCGATTTCCATTATTCTTTTTATTTAGCGTGTGTTGTGGAAGAAGATGGACGTTTACAACCTTTCTATTCATGAAAGAAGGACTTGCAGCACTTGACAGCCTTAACCACAAGTGCTCAGTATCCCAGAGGGAATATAAAAGTGTGAGGCTTGTGTGTTTTTTTGGTGTGTTTTTTTTGTTTTTTTTTTTCCAAGTCTGAAGGTTCTGAAAACAGCCTCCTGATGGGTGGGAAGCCGTTCTGCTGCTGAGGAACATTCAGTGGCAATGTGGCACTGCAGCCTTACGGCCTCCTGCACACACAGGAACTGGGCACGTATGTTGGGAGATGGGTTGGCCCTGCCGTGTGTCAGATGTACCACAGTCAAACCAATCTCTTCCCTGCCTTTCTGGAAAGTACTTAGAATTGTTGCCTCCTTGCTGTACCCTCTCCTTAGTGGTGCTCCAGGCATCCCAGCAGGGCATAGCAAGTGTAATTTCCATGTGCTCTCCACAGAAATGCTTTTTTGTTTTGGAGGCAAAAACCTTGTTTTCCTTCAACTCTGCCTTTTGTGCGTAGGCACCGGTGCTTGAGGCAGAGCATTTCATTAAAGATTTATGTAAAACAGGGGCTGGTCTCTGAGGCAGGAGGATAAAGTTGTGCTCCGGAATGCTAATGTGGAGCCAGAGCAGTTTCAGTTGTACAAAATGCAGCACTGGCTGGCACGGCACAAGGATGCATCCAGGGGAGGAACCTTGTGCCATCCTTACCTTTGCCACCCTGCAACTTCATGTTTCAGGGCATGAGGGCGATGTGAGCTGTGGGAAGGCTGTGCTGAGCACCCTGAGCGTGCAGGGAGGGTGGTGCTGATGGCAGCCTGCAGCCCGGCGTGGAGCAGGGCAGTACGCTGAGGGAACCTTGGTTGGTGGGAGAGAGCTGGAACCGTGTCGTTTTGTTCCCTCTCTGCCCTGTCGTTCTTCTGCAGCTGGCATGAACAGGTGAAGCTCAGCTGGTTTCCTCCACAGAGATCTCCCTGATGCCTTTAAGTCTGTCCCTGCTTCTCTAGTGCTTTCTTGTAGGATATTTGGTAACCCAAAGAGTCTGTTGATTGTGGAAACCCACAGGTGACTCCACGAATGTGAGTGAAGCATTGCTACAGAACTGGCAGTCCCTGCAGTTGTGCTCTGGAAATCTGACGTACAGAAGAGCGCCAAGGTTCCTGTGGAGCCACGAGCAGGGCCAGGCCCAGCCCCAGCCCCAGCAGCTCATGCAGAGCCCAGGGAGCCCCTGTCTGACAGCACTAAGGAGAAATCGAGCAGCATATGGAGCTTCCCTTGGGCTTTGCAGCTGCACGCTGGCACCCATGGTATTTTTTCAAGACAGCGTTGTTTACTTTTGGTGACAGGTGTAGCTCCTGTTCTCTGCTTCACGGGCAAAGATTCTTCTGTAAAGATGCACCCAGAGCTCCCAGGGATTGCCATCCTTCAGATGTGCATTCGAGTATTGCTGAGCTGCTGATTTGAATGTAAAGGCATGACAGGAAATGGGTTTTGTATTAATGGAAATGTAATTACGTGTGTTTAGTAAACTAGTAGAAGTAATTCTGGAACACAAAACAAAGCAAGATTTGAATACTTATTAACCAAAAACAATGGTGGTTGCTGTGTACCTTGCAGTAAACACCTGTCTCCTATGGGACAGGCTGTAGGTGTTGTCACAGTTCCACAGAAGCAGCAGATGACCGTCCTATGGGCACACTGTAGGAGGCTTTGGCCAACATGGCCTTGAATCCTCTGCTATATGAAGATCCTGTAAGTTACAGGATGAAGGACTGGACCGAGCCTGTCTGCACAGGCAGTGCTGTCCCAGCTATCCTGGAGATAGGATCTCTGCGTTCCTTTGAAGTTGTTTGTGGAAAGCCATGATAATGTGGAGATTTGTTGGGCTCTTTCTGTCTGCACAGCAGCTCCTGCTGGGCTCAGAGGCCAAAGTACCACACTGTGTGTGTGTGTGTGTGTGTGTGTGTGTCAGAGAGGGAAATGCTGCTATAGGGCTCTGTGGGTGTGCAGAGGGCTGTGGGTGGCAAATGGTCTTGTGCAGGGACATGGGGTTGGGACTGGTATATCAGCTTGCAGCACTGTAACAGTGTGAGTGGGAAACAGCTTTCTGAATGGGAAAACCCAAAGGTAGGTGTGCATTGTTGTGGTGTGTGAGCTACCAGCTTCCATCAGCCGTAGAAAAGGAAGGTGTAGGATCCCAGAACTGAATTGGTTTTGCTGCTTTCACTGTGCAGCTGAGCTAACAGCAGCCTGTGACCATCTCGTGTGCGTCAAGCTAAAGCTGTGTGAGTTGGTGAGTGCATGTTCCAGTGCTGTTAACATCAGTCATCTGTGCGGAGGTGGCCAGCAATAGGTGTGCTTTAACAAGCACACACCTGGAGGAGAACCCTCAGCTGAATTTTGTTGTGTTTGCCAGAGGCGCGTAATGTTAAGCTGATGATTTTTGCAAGACGGAGTTCTGAATGACTTTGAATTCTTCTGGCTAAGTCAACTTGGTTGCTGGGGGAGTAGAGCTGTAAGGAAAGATGGGCCAATGTTCTTATCCTAGGCAAGGAATATTTCTCTAATTCTCCTAAACTGTGGAGTATGAATTGAGAAAAATCCAAATCTGTTTCCTTGTTTTGATGCAGTCTCCATTTTTGGCAGTGCAAGAGACTCAGGACACCAAAATGCTGCTCGGCCTATCTGCTGCTTCCCCAGTCACCAGAGCCAGCAGCTGTCAGCTCCCAGTTGCTTTTAGCAACTCTGCAAGCGAGCTCTGGAGATGGCTCTGCAGACGTTACAATGTAGGGTCCAGAACTATCAGGTTGGCAGTGACAAGTTGTTGTTTCCCAGCAGCTTTGGAGGACAGGGTATACTTGAAATAAATCCATCAAGTAGGGTTTCACATTGGCCAGGGCTTTAAGCAACAGTTTACCGAGCTTATTTATGATGTTGCACCCAGGAAATGAAATGGAAAAATGTCAAATGCTTTCAACAAACGCCAGCACAATTTAATGCCCCCTCTGCCTTGCTTGGATTTGTGCCTAATGCTTATTATTGCAATAAACCACATTCACATTCTAGGTGGTAAATGGAATTCATCCAATAATTAAAACTATGAATAAAATACATTTATTCATCATCTTCATTCCCAGCATAGTTTGCATTCTTAGCAGTAGATATGGTGCAAAAATGTGCACCTTGGGCATTTTAGCTGTTCGTGGCGTAATGACCAAACCTGCCTGTGAGAGCCTTGGGAGTCTTAAGCTGAAGGAAAACCACACAAAAGCTTGAGCCAAGCGGTTCTCTTACAGGATGTTTCCAGTCTCTTCCTCTGTGTTTGGGCCCTGGCCTGGTCTGAAGCACATCGTTTCAGACTGCCTATTGTTTCCATTATATGGAGACAGCCTCGAGTTCCTCTGTTGAGTAACCATCAGTCTGCCCTCCCACGCGGACACCTGAAGATGAGTTAATGTTGAAAAGAAAACAAATCATTTAAATGATTCTAAAGCCTCAAATGTGTCTTTCTGCAGTCATGACAGTTTCCGTTTTTTTTTTTTTTTTTTTTTTTGTTGTTGTTAATAGGATAGATACATTCTTAAGAATGAAATTTGCTTATTATGTTAAAATGACAGCGTTCACTTTGGTTGGGTTATTTTGTATTTGTGCAAAGGGTATTATGACAGAATCACAGGAGTTGGAAGGGATCATTGAGTCCAACCCCCAGATTCTCAGTGCCTCTGCTATAACACATGCACTGAACGTGGGTCACTTTGACACACGCAGATGAATAGTTGTTGGATTCAGTCCTGAGGGCCGGCGGCCCTTCTGCCAACCTGGGGCACAGACAAGTGACATGGGAGCTGTGGTCTGTTTTGCAAATCACGTCTCTTTGTGCAGTCCTGCTGAATAAAGCCTTTGTAAGCAGTCCCATAATGAAGTGCAAGTAGCACAATTGAGCACAGCAGTTTCTTTTCAGAGAAGTGCTTCCTAATATTAGGATAAACTTACACAAGATAGAAAAATTAAAGACAACTCTGAAATAAATCCTGAAATGCTGCTAGAGCGATCTTGGATTAAAAACCTCTTGCGTGCCGTTTTATGAACAAACAACTTCATCCGTGATAGATTGTGTGCCCCAAGCGTACAAAACAAGGCAATTAAGAGAAAGCACAGTCAATGAAATAATATTGTATTATCTTTTTGTTTCACGTAAGTACTGTATCTCCTTTCCACTGTCAGTTTGCTGTAAATTGCACCTTGTCATTAATAGAATTATCGATA
>JAOWBP010004313.1:11890350-11922331 GCA_028571105.1 Tragopan temminckii
ATAACTCTGCCAAGCAGAGCTTCTGCACAATTTACTGTTTACTGAAATGCCTCTCTCATCATTAAAAAGTGTTACTAATGTGCTTTAAATGTAAATCTTTTACAGCACTAGTGCTCTAGGTCACAGCCAGCAGCAAGTAAAGCTCTATAGACTGCTGAAGCTGGAAAAGAGGGATGCACACCTGCTGCGAGCAAGTCTATAAACTCTTAAAAGTGAATTTGTTCTTCCCCCCGGGCAGATTGAGGGATGAATTCCCCCCACATAAATCAGCCTGGGCCACAATCGGATGCCCATCAACAAACTCATATTTACACAGTGAAGGTAGGCTACCAAAAGCTGTTGCCTGCCAGCGAGGTGGTCAGCAGTGTGGGGCTGGCATGTCACGTGCTGACCCTCACCTTGGATCCAGGAGGGACAACTGCAGGGTATGGGCATATTTGGGGCTAAAAGAGACTGAACTGGGGCTAGAACTTTTTTCAATACTGCTTTTCCCTGAAGTGTGGGTTTTAAATTTTAAAGTTTCTGCCAGCTGCTTCCCAGCCTTTTGCTGTTCCCCGCTATGCCATGTGTTATCCTGGTATCTATGGCATGGTTGTGCAGAGTGAGGGACGAGTAGTGCTCTGTGTCTTCCTTTCCCTTTGATGGCTTCTCAAATCCTCCCTGTGCATCCCTTCACTTTGTGGTCCTGGAGGAGCTGAGTGGGATCCCAGGATTGAGAGTGAAGGTGCCATTCAGACATCACTCCTGTTTATTTGGTGGAACCACGCTGCAGTGTTATCCTGGACTGCTCTGCTCGTGCCAGGTGTGTGATTGTTGATGGGACTGAAAGCTGCAGGGAGGCCTGAAGGAGTGGAAACAGGTGTTTCTTTCATCTCTGCCGAGATGCAGAGATCATCCATCACTGCTTTTTCAATCCTGCATCCAGCCTGAATCCAGGTCGGTGCCTAGAGCATCAGCTCTGCTCCTTGTGTGCCCAGTCTCTGCATAATATCCCCTAGTGCTCAGTCCAGCTCAGACTTCAGTAACACAAAGGGATTTAATTGTATCTGGGAGACATGATTTATTTGTGTTTGATGGAGCCCTGTGGTAGCAGTCTGGAGTTGGATCAGGGTGTGAGCAGCCTCACGCTGGTGCCATCCTGACGTTTCAGCACAGCAGCTGAATTCAGGCCAACTAAGGACAGTGCAATTCTGTGGGATTTCCATTAGCATCATGGTGACGTGCAGGTGGCTTTGAAGCCTGGGACCCACACGGGGTCAGAGCAGTGACCGCTTCACGTTCTTGCAGCCCTTTCTCTGCTCATGTAAAGCAGCGATTTGGAGCAGCCTGCCCAGTCATTTAAGATGATTGCTCTCTCTAAGCAGCAGTTTGTCAGACTGTAATTTTAAAATTACATTGTGTTCTGCTAGGACTTGGCAGAACTTTCCCTAGGCCCAAAATTTTAAAATAGTAGCCCAGAAAGGCACAATTAAAAACACCAGGAAGAAGGAAGGGCAATTTGAAGCAGTTTGAGTGTTTTGAAGAAAATGCCCTGTGCTTCTGAGGCTGTATTCCCATGCTGAGTCACATCCAAGGTTCATCCAGAGGAGCCGGGCTGCTGTTTTGGAGGTCGATGTTTGTTGACTGCTTTAGAGACTTTTAAAGACATCGCCAGTGCACAGCAGCAGCATCTTGCAGAGCAGGGTTAGAGGCATGCCTTAGGAAAAATCGATTTGGAAGGTGGGCGCTGCCTCTCTCCTGCTTTAATTTTCCTCCCCGTGGTTTCACTGTGCTGCTGTGATTACAGCACGCTGGGCTGGGGTTACCACCTTCTGCTGGGTGACAAGGACAAATATTTTTTGCCTTCAGAGCAACTGAAGGTTTCTCTATTGTATGCCACTGCTGTCTGGGGAGTATGTAACTTCATGTCACCTGTGACAAATACGGCATTAGAAATAAGCCTGCTATGGGTTAAGAGCTTCTATCTTGAGGTTATGTGGCTGTTATGCTACTAAATGTCATTTTAACTTACAGAGTCTGTCTCCAGCCTTATTGCTCAATGCTTCAGTTTGCGAGTGCCCGGTTTTGTTCCTGCTACTCTCGGAGCGCATAACTCAGCGTGAGTAAAGACGCCCATCTGAAATCATAATGTACAACTGCATCAAGCCCCATTAGTTAAGGATTGGCTTGGTTACAAATGAGGGCAAAATGCATGCTCCATTACTGCATCTGTCTCTTCTCTGTGTGTTTAATTTTCTGAACAAAGGGTGGGGAATTAAGAGACACCTCTTTGATACATTTGCAGCCGTTTTGAGCCAGTACAGATCTGGGAGAGCAATTGTATTTTAATCAGCTCTGTGAGTCATCACAAAAAACGCCAGCTCAGGTTTGATCGCTGAGTTCGCATTGTTGCTGATGTGCAAGACATGAAGTAGAAAGAGCACAACTTGGTATTTAGCTGCAAGACTGAGCTCGAGATGCTGACAATTTGAAAAAGCTTGGTTTTGACTTGTGTGCCAAACAAATCTTACTGTCGGAAAAACAAGTTTGTCACACCATGATGTCATTTTCATAGAGGCACTTTACAGACAGTGCCCACAGCTCAGCAGGAGGTTTGGGTTGAATACAAAGATCTCTTCAGGATTCTTCTAGGTCTCCTGGCTGGAAGAAAGCCTGTACAGATGTGATAGTGAGATGTGTGCAGAGATAGCAAAACTGCTCATCTGATAAAATACTTGCAAATCAAAAGTGTCATTGAACTGCCTAGAGAAGGTGAAAATTCTCAAAACTTTGCAAATGCAATGGCAAGGAATACTTTAGAGAGGATGGAGACGTGGTGCTGGGACGAGCCCTTTCCTTGTGGGAGGTTTATTTGGGAATTGCTGTAGGAGTGAGCATTGAATAACGAACGTGTTCCAGAATAACTTCCAACTCCAGTTTCTGCTGGCTTGTGTGTGTCAGTGGAGTGGATCGAAGAGCAGTTGTAACGTAAAAAGGGATGTTTTAAAAGTGGAGGATTTGGGAAGTTCTGAATTGAGTTCCTGCTGAGAAGTGACTCAGATGGTAAAATGGACTACAGTCCTGTAACGTGGTGGTGAATTGGCACCGTATGTATGAGGAAGATTTTTTCCCCTGGGTGATTCTGTGGTAGTCATCTAAATATTCAGTATGTTAATAAAAATTATAAACAAGAAAGCAGTCACGTATTTGTGTGTGATGGGCACATAGTTAAAAATGCCCTGACAGTAATGAAGGGTATTGGTCATTTGCACAGTAAAAGAGCCATAATGGGCTAAATAACTTAATTTCCCACACATTTCTGGATTTGGCCAACACGAAAGATTTCACTGAAATGATCACAAAACAGATTGAGATAATCTTGGCCAATATCCTGCTTTTTGACAAAACAGATTCTAATAATAAAATCCTGTGTTTGAGTGCTTAGCCCAGTGAAAGGCTTTCAGTAATCCTTCCTTTTCATACCGTTTAATAGTGTGTAGTGACACTGCAAGCCAGTCCAGAGCAGGAAGAGAAGAGGCGTTTTGTGCTGGACTTGGCAGGGAGGTCAGGGCACAGAGCTGGCCGACTCACGGTGGCACTTATGTAAACCAGCTGGGAATGGAAGGGAATTAGAGCCATGGCATGAAGATGGGATCTTCAGATAGCTTCACTTAGAAAACAATATTTAATCTGTTAAAACTCATCGGAGAACTGAAACAGCTGAAGCTCTGTCTGAAGCTGAATCCAGTCCTGTTGTAGTATAGCTTGATGTTTGTGAGCAGTCTTCAAATTCTAGGTTGTTTTAAAGCCCAAGTATTTCATTTTCATGGATATTTCAAGCATAGATCCTTGAAATCCATTAAAAAAAATATTAAAAATGTAAAGAAAACCACCCAGCTTATTTCCCTGAGTTCCAGGCATATCTGCTGAAAGCAGTATAAATTTCATAAGATATTTCACTGTGCAGGCTGCCCCAAACAGGCATATTGATGTTATTTAGCTTCAGTTGCCAAGCTGAATGCTAGGACTGTGTTTTCACATGCAAAGAAGCTATCAGCTTTACAGATAGCCATATTTTCATAAGCTGCATTTGGCTGTCACACCTTTTCCTGTAGTCTCTTGATATGCAAACAAGTCTTGGGTTGTATATATGCTCCTGGCCTATAAGCTAATATCCCTGAAGAGTTCCTGATTATCTTTCCATTAACTTTTACCCTCCCCCACATCCCTCAGGAAGGTAACAAGCAAGCTTTCCTTCATTATGGGTTTCCAGCTGGTTACTTCCCTAGTTCCATCCTAAATGGATTCTCTTGGTGTTGTGTGTTACCAAAGAAATACCAGCTGCAATTTCAGTGCTGAAAGTACATCAGGGAAAGGTGAAATGGACTTCAAGAATTTGAAGTGTGGGGAAAGCACCCTGGATCTTAAGGCACCATATCAAAGAACTCAACAACCACGTGCTATGCCTAAGCATAATCATAGCATCACCAAGGTTGGGAGAGACCTCCAAGATCATCGTCCAACCATCAATAATGTCATAGTGCACGATGAGAAGGTGCACTGCTGTTTGTATATGGCATTTAATCTCCTTGGTTGTACTGACAAAAAACCTCGCTGAGCTTATCTGACTGCCATTCTTACGTTTTCTCATCTAGTTCATGTTGTTTACAAGCCAACGCTCAAACCCAAGGCTTCGTTGCCTTGAATGCAGCACTTCATTACATCTGTCATTTCCAGTCTCTCTTCTTTAAGGAGCTCACATTACTTCTTAATCAGACTGTCATATGCTGTGCCCATCCTGTCTGCGCTCAGCAGTGAAATCTTCACCTGTCCCGTGTCCATCCTTCTGCAAACTCCCACAACAGCAGATATTTGTGTGAGTGCAACCGGTGCTGTATTCCCAAATCCTGTTTCCATGTGGTGCATTTGGCAGGAGAGCAGAGAAGATCCATCCATGGAAGTTGTGGACACACTGCTACCATCTTGATCACTGGTCTGTAATTATTATTTAAGTTCTAAGTGGTACAGAATAGCCTTTGAGACCTGTCTTTCTATCACGTGTGCCTGTTTGTTTTACGTCCACTTAACAACGTGCTGTATGTTTCTTCTGGTTACTGCCTTAAACTGATCATAAACCTGTGTTTGCAAATTCCTATCAATATTCATTGTTTGAAACAGGCTGCTGGCTCAGCTCCTTTAGAATTATTCAAATTGAAGTGATTATATAGCTGAATAAACATTTCAAGACAAGCAGCACGCTTCTGGTTTTGGTATTAGCACTTCTAGAAAATTTGCAAATACCAGAAGCTGAATTTTTAAAGGCAATAGCCCATGTTGGCACTGTCAACATTTACATGAGCAATTGGCTTTATTTGGGGAGCAGGGCCGACTGCCCTTATCCACAGGCAGCAGAAGCATA
This sequence comes from Tragopan temminckii, assembly GCA_028571105.1. Classification (NCBI taxonomy): domain Eukaryota; kingdom Metazoa; phylum Chordata; class Aves; order Galliformes; family Phasianidae; genus Tragopan; species Tragopan temminckii. The sequence goes on from JAOWBP010004313.1 coordinate 11,895,749, forward strand.
CTTTTTGAGTGGTCACACTGATTTGAAGTTCTTGATGCCCTTTGTGACAACTGAACAGAAATCAGGTGGCTTGAATTTGGCTCCAGCTACATGGCAGTGCCTGACCTAATTTGAGCCTGTGTTTCATTCAATTTCCCATGCAGGTGTGGGAAGTCAAGGGTTTTTTCAATTGCATGTATAAATCTATGTGCTCGAGAGATTACAGGTGACATTAGACTCTTCCTTTTGCAAATCCTACATATATTTGCATATCTGTATATGCATAATTTTTACCAGAAATTCCCCTACGGTGTTCAAAGTCCTGTTGTGAATGTCTCTGTCTGTGCAGGTCTGGAGTCTTAGAAGATTAAGTAAGGGTGAGACATTTAGCCAAAGGGTAACAACTCTGGTGTTCTTTCAAATGTTATATCAAGTGGTTTGTCATATTATTAAAATAGCACAATTTCGTAACAATTGTGGTTGCTGCTTTAAAAAACATCCTGTTGCTCAAGAGAGATGCTGAGTGAACAAACGAATACAGGTTTTTATGTCGGACCCTGTCCGTAGACGAATGCAGGGGCTTTCCCCATGTTCCTGTACAGCAGGTTTTGGCTCTAGTGCTGTGGAGGGGCATTTGCCTGAAAGTACCCATGCAGCTGGTCTATAAGCTAAGCAGGCTGTTATCCCACAGCCTTGAAAAGCGAGGGGGAGAAAAAGCGTGGTGTTTGGGGCTCCTCAAAGTGCTGGAGTAATGAGTTAAATCAGCTGTGTCCTTTTTTGTGGGTCATATATCTTAGTGATCTACAGGATTTGCACCCTTGACACAATCTTCAGAGGAGAACTTCCAAAAAGTATGGAATGAATGTAGATTATGTGGGAAATTACTAGCTGGTGTGCTCACACAGCTCGAGTCAGCACAGTCTCCCACTGTTAACTGAACGTCCTTTATGGAAATTGGCTTTGTAACCCACATTTCAACTGCTAAGGAGCTATGAGGTCAGCAAGTGCAGTTCAGATTTTAGCTCATTTTGTGTATGTCTTGGACTGTATTCACCCCTGGGCTTCATACCACCAAAATCAATGAAGGATGCCAAGAAAAAATCCATCCCCTTATAAGTCGTCCCCTCTGCACACGTGTATATCACCAAGCTACCCAGCCTAGCTCTAGCAGGGCTTCTGCTTGCTGGCTCCTGCAGGCTGTAATTTTAATTTTTATATGGGCAAATCTTGGATAGACTTAAAATCCTGTGCCATAGGGGAAGACCTAGTTCTACCTGCAAGAGAGCAAACCATTGTATCTCAGCGCTCTGCAGCACCATTACTCCTTTCATGCAATGCGTCTGCTGCTGGCCCATGTGAGAGGTGCACTGGGATGGGGCAGTTCAGTGCAGGCAGTTCAGTGCAGGCAGTTCCCTGGTTCCTCCAAGAGCAGATCGCCAATCCCAAAGCTGGCATCACGTAACTGGGGCTCTGATGGAAACAAAGAACTGATGTCTGCAGTCCCTTTTAATGACAGACTTCTAGCAGCGACCACAGAAGTGTCTTGCAGAGTTAATTTCTGCTAATGAGCAATTAGCCAGCTCAGCGGCTGACTGCTCCTGCCCCCTTGCTTGGGTGGTCGGGGCTGAGCACAGCACTTCCCAAGGCATGGGAGCACCCTCACCTGAGGTGAGTGGGCTGCAGCTAAAATGCCCTTTCTCTGCAGCTCAGGGGTTTATTTTCCAGCCACAGTCTTGCTGCGTTATCCTAAATATCAGTGCAGCCTTTGGTTTTTTTTAATACTTAATCCAACCTGAGACGATCTGTGGGGAGAAGGCTTTTTGGCTGCTGAAATGGAGGCTGAATTTGCGTGGGCTGAGCGTATCCAGTGTGAAGATGCTGAGATTTGGGGACAGCTGCGGAGCGTGTCGCTGCTTCCTCGGGGGCTGGCGGGTGCCAGCGCCGGCGTGTGCCTGGCTGCCCTGGTAGTGCCATGGCAGCGGGTGCAGATGGTGCTCCATAAGGGGATATCCAGAAGCTCACAAGCTCGTTTCTTTTAGGGAGACGCGTCCATATGCTGCTCATACAGCACGAGAGCCAGCTGATCAGTCTGCAGTTCTCTAGGGCTGCTGGAATGATAAAAGCAAATTCTATAGCTACAAATGGAGTCTGGTGCTGGCTGCGCTGCGCAACCCTTGCGCTCTGTGTCTCTTCCCAGGTGGTGGGTGAAATCCTGTATTCGTGTGTCATCAGAGCTGCTGGCAGGCCTTACATGGCTTTTCATGAAGCACCAACATTGTGAAGAAGTTTGGACCCTCTTTCCTTACATGTTTTAGCAAATCTGGGAGGAAATAAGTCATATGAAGCATAGCCCTACCCAAACTAGAGCTGTGATGGGGAAGGTGCTGGAATTGCTGTAGTTATGTACTGGGGTGGGGTGCGCTTATATAAAAGTGTGTATGCTTTTATATGTGTGTATATATATATATACCTGTGTGTGTAATGCTTAAAGTGCATCATTATGCATTCATGTATGCATGTGGAGTCTGTCTGAGGAGGTACGTGTATATAAAAAAAACTGATTTATAGGTTTTTAAGCCTTCCTGACAGGCTCCAGGAGACCAATTTCTAAATGTATGCAGAGATTTTTGACTGGGAGACAGGTAGCAGTAGGTGCTAATAAATGAAAGAACTGCGAGTGAGATGTTGTGACATGCACCTCTCTGAACAACCTGCGGAGCGCTGGCAGAATCATCAAACCGAGCCGAGAGCAATCAGCAGGGACTGATAAAGCTGCTCTTGTAATTATTTGTTTGATATACAGCTTTCCTTCTTCCTTCTGCATAAAGAGCAGAATCGCTTTGCTTAGTGTGGGAGGGTTTTTATTCCTGTCAAGGCCTGTTCTCACCAGGATGTCATGAGAGGAGGACTTAAGTCTGCATATTTGTTTTATTTGCGGGCTTTCCATTGTAATTCTGACAGTGTGCCGTGGAGACGGTGTTCATTTAGATGGGGAGAGGCATCCTTGCTCATGCAAAGCTGTCAGTGCTGCAGGAGCCGGACTCACCACTCTGCTTTTTTAAGCCTTTAATTCTTCCAGGTTTGGTCTGATAGAAGCTGTCCTCGAGAGGAGCTCTGAAGTCCTCCCAATGGTACACCTGCATGTTTAGGTATTAAAATCCACACAGCTGCTTTCTCGTTTCTAAGTGTGAATTTTGATTGTCACAGCTGCCCTACAAAACCATACAGCCCTCAGACTGACAACCCTGGTTATCCCTAAATAACCTCCTCAGCTCTCCTACTGTCTGAGCAAGGAGATCCACGTGCGGGCTGATCTGCAGGCACTCGTAGCGGTGACCCATCGGCAAGGGCTGAAGTGAGCCAGAAGGCTCCTGTTGATGTCAGTGGTTTCTGGGAATGCTGCCTGCATGGTTTTGTTCCGGGATTCCCCTCTCTGTCCATGCCTGATTGAGCTCAGACTTCACTCCGGGCAAATTTTCCAATTCTGCTTATAACAAAAAGTAGAGTGACTCAGTCCCGCTCTGAGTGCTCTCATTTTCCTTACTCCATTTAAGTTCATTATCCTTTTCTTAGTCTTTGTATCTAAGGGTTTTGCCTGGAACTCAGGAGGCACGAGGGGAGAGACAGCAGGTTGGAGCAGAGAATGGATTGCCTTGCCTAAAGGGAGAGAAATCCAGACTGTCGCCTTCAGCATACATTTGAATACTGTCAAGGGCATCTGGAATACATTGATGGGGTTCTCCTTTGCTGAGAATCTGATAGTAATGAGGCACAGATATGCCACAGGCCCTGCACTTCAGTCATAATATTGAGAAAGTGTCTGAGCTGCGCGGGCGTCCTGAGACATCAGAGTCCGTGTTCTGTCTCATGCCAGGGTTGGTGCCAAGTCACTCTTACTCAGGAGAAATACTTCAGACTTGAACCAATTTAATGAAAAGAGAAATTGTTCCGAGACTAAGAAAAAAGCTTTACATCAGTGGTTTTATGGGGGGTTGTTCCTGAGTGATTACAGTGCGTGCTTTCAGTGCTTTCCGATTCCAGGCAATGATGGCATTTTAAGATAAATAATGCGTTTGCTGCTCAGCTTGTTATTGAAGGGCTTTTATTATTGCTGATGTTACATGAAAAAGAAAGTTATTAAAAAAATGTGGCACTAACAAATTGAAGCCCCCAGGGAACTGTTGCCTGAATGAGATTTTGATTGGAGTTCAATTTAATTGGCCATAAATCTTCTCGTTTCTGATTTACATTCTGTTTCAGCCCAGTCTACCAAATTCATGATAATCAGGTTTTCATTTTTTCTCTATTGAACAAAATACTCGGACATGAGCATAAACAGAAACATTCCTTCAGCAAGGTGACCTTGTTCTTGCTTGCGGTCTACTGCTAATTGATTTAATGTCTCCTCCTTCCCTATAAACTGGGTCTCTTTCTGAGCCACGTCTATCAGATTTTCAGGTAATTGGTTAGCGTGGTTGTTTTTCTGCTGTAGTATTTTGACTGCAAGATGTTGCTTGTAAGCCTCTATTGCAGAAGTCGCTATGATTGTTCTCAGTGACACGGTGGAAAAAATGGAGCTGGAAGGTGTGCGTGTGCCTCTCCTGTTGGCTGCTCTGAAAGCAGTGGTGTGCGTATCTCAGAGAATAAAAGCTCTTGTTCCAGCTCGGAGCAAATAAGCAAGATGCAGAGCCCAGTGATTTCTGTGGGTTTTGATCTGTATCTTTTTTCTGTCGCATTGCAATGTCCTTCAGGGAATGAAATCAGGCCCAGCACTAGCAGTGCTGGCAGCGTTTCTTTTTTGGAGGACTGCTGCAGAGGATGGAGCCAGGCTGCTTTCTGTGCCTGCCCCGAGCGCCTTTGCTCCGTGACTTGTCCAGGTGCCAGCAGGGAGAGGATGGAGCCCCAAAAGCTTTGTCTGTGTGCTCTGATCACTGCTGGGCCACATGTGCTGGTTTGGAGGTGCTGGGCTAAATTGTAGAATCTTTGGGTCTTTCTGGTTAGAGCACTTTGCTATGGGGAAACTGGAAAGTTTGTATCTGCGTTTTATAGCAGAGGTCATTTTGGTGTGAGTCTTCCCTTGAAAGCAGGATTAGGAGGATTTGTGCTTTATGTGCTTCCATAGTGCCCTATGGAAGCTGCGGCTCAGTTGGAGCTGCCCCACACACTTCTCTTGTGTTGTGTCTCATTAGATACCCAGAAATCAAAGCTCATAAATTCACTTGCTGCTCTTGCAATCTCACTGATGTGAATCTCAGTGAAGTGCTTCAGTGATGCAAGGAATAAATAGGAAAGGAGAGGAAGCCGGCCTGTGCCTAAGTGTAATCATTGCTATTGAGTTTGGAGAATATTGCAGTTAAGTGTGTTTTCCCCACCTTTCCCATCCCACGGTTCTTTTCTTTGCTGATTCTTTTGTGTTTGTAAGTTGCATGGCTTCATTTTATTGCTCATTTAACCATTTCCGATGGTACTGGGATTGACAGGTTGAGTTTTCTGCAATCTCACGAAGTCATGGGCTGTAAATGGAATGTTTTATGAACTGTTGAGAAGGTAAAGTTACATCTCCTATCAGTTTCCTAATTACATCAGCACCAAGTACATTATGAGTTTGTTAATGCCACGTACTCTAGCTGAAAAAAACATTTACAACCACTGTCTTGACAACTGGAAGCAATTACTGTGCAATGGTTTTCTTTTTGAAACATCAGAGTTCTCTCTCCTCTTTCCTCTGCTTCCCTATCCATGCCTTCCCTTACCATCCTTTCCAACTCCTGTAATTCTAGTGAGGGATCTTCAGAAGCTTCTGCCTTTCATCCCTGACATGGGAAGAGCTTTATGTATTTTAGATAATACATTTTTAAATAATAAAATCCCTAACTTAGGGATATCTGTTCAAGTCTGTGCCTTGCAGGGTTACTCATGACCTTGGGTCACCCACACCCTGGGTGAACTCCTTGCCTGTGCTCGCTGAGCAGTGAATCACATCCAGAGCTTTTGCTCCATCATGCTCTGAAGCCTCCGTGATGGCACAGGTGGACACCTCAACTCCACACCTTCCCTTACCATCTTTTCCAACTCCTGTAGTTCTGGTGAGGGATCTTCAGAAGCTTGTGCCTTTCATCCTTGAAGTGGGAAGAGTTTTATTTATTTTGTTAATCTGGAAGTGAAGTGGGTGGGAAGATACATCCGCAGCCCCACTCTGTTTGTCACATGGCACCGGCTCTCGTTTCCCTTGAGAGAAGCAGAGCAGATGGAAGGCAGAGATGAAATGTAGATCAAAAGTAAACACTGTGATTAAGTTTTTGATAAAAGGATAAAACACTTATCACATCAAAGCCACTAAAAAACACATTAAATATTTCCGGGACGTTTTGTGTCCATGTAAGCATTAACTGTACTTGCTGCAGGGATGGTGTAACAGCAGGCAGGGCAGTGCTGGTGGGATGCTTTCATCTCAGCTCCTTTAGCGCGTTGGACCACTTGCTGCAGCCTACCTTTGAGCCTGGAGAAACATCAGTGGGAGAGGAGACAGGCTGTCAGCAGGTTGGTGGGCCCCACTGCTGTGTGGTTAGCAGCCCTTTCTCTGAGCCATGTCCTCTTCAGTCTTCCAGGTTTGGGCACTGGCTTTCCAGACAGTTAAGGTGCTTGCAGATATAGATAAGTGCAGGGTTTGTGGGTGGTTTCTCTCCCAAACATCGGTGATTGTTTGGTTCTGTGTTTTGGCTAAGCTAATCAAGTCCATAAAGGTTTTTTAAGATCTGCAGTGAGAAGTGTCCATTAATTACTTGCTTTCATCACTGAGCTGTCCTGGACAGTGAAGGAAACATTATAAAGCATTATATTACCATTATTTCTTAATTTGTTTTCAATCTTAAGAAAATGTGGAATATATTAATAAGAATGTAAAGAAAAAGCACTTTGTAATAGCCAGTAAAAGCTAAGGATAATGAACGGCAAGAAAGAGCAACAGCAGAAAAGAGCAGAGGGCAATAAAAATGCAAACGAAGGTTCCCCATTTCAGTTATTATCGTGACACCACAGAAGTGCATTTCCTTTGCAGCGGGTAGGATCGCTGCCAGCAAACCCAACTTCTGTTATCCAAAACAGCCACAGCTGAACAAGTTATGCCTGAGCTGCAGCATTTCCTGACCAGAGTCTCCTGGCCAAACGCAGCCCCAGCATCAGGGACAGTGACCAGGATGCTTTGTTGCAAAGTGACCCAGCAGGCAACCAGGGATTTTATGTGCACAGCACTGCCTGCGTGGTGCTGGGGTTACACTGTGCCACTGCAGGTGGTCACTGCCTTTTTGGTAAAATAAATGCAAAATCTGTTCTGCCTATTTTGTTGCCTTTGTTTAGGGTCCTGCTTTTTTCCACGTTATAGTCTTGTTTTACTGTAGGGAAGGAAGGAGCTACACATCCTGCCTTCTCCCAGCTGGGGGCACCTGTAGAATGGAGACTCATCCCAGAAGCAGGTTCCATTCCTTTTTTGGGAGGTATTGTTTGGGTTTTTTGTTGGTTTTTTTTTTTTTTTTTACTTGCTCTTTAAAGCAGTTTGGAGGTGGTTTTCACAGCTCCAGGTGTCAGTCTAGTAGAGCACAGGGTTTGTTTGAATGCTGTAAGTGTGCAGCCACCTGTGCCATCAGTCATTTTGCATGGCAGGGCACGGAGGTCTGCCCTTCACTAACACCCCCCTCCCCCCCAACAGCGCTCCCTCCAGAGCACCATTCATCAAACTGGTCTTCCATGGCAAACGTGGTATTTCACTGCCACTGTCACTGCCAGTAGAGCCTGTGTGCTGTTAGCAGGGCATCTCTGCTCCTTCCAAACCCACCAGTGAGCAAAACGACACGACGTTAAAACCTTCAGGTCTGCAACAAATGCGCATCATTGATGACAGAAGCATCACTGCCTGAAGTGGCAGCCAGGCACCAGCTCAGATCAAAACAGATCTGATACTGGCCTTGCCTGAAAACTGTAGATCAGATCAGGAACTTCATGGTAAAAAGTCAAATTTAATTTCTTGATAACACCCAAGAAGGATGTCTCAGCATCATGTGCAAAGCTGGTTTTATTCAGTTTGTTTAAAAAAAAAAATAACTTTTTTTTCAAGAAGTATTACCATGTATTTCAGCAAGATTTCTCATGTAATGAGATGTAAAAGTTCAGGCAATATCCTGTTTAGACACGTTTTGATTTGATAATACAAAATGGTGCTGACAGTGAGGGATTGCGCAGAATAAATCACTGAGTTCTGTATTACACCAAAGCCTGGATGTGTCCTGTAAGTTCACAGCTGTTCTAACTTTTGCTTTCCCTCATCTAGACAGCAATATGTCCATGAGATTTATTTCTTGATCTATATGGACTCGTAATCTTTGTTGGGATTATTGCCATAGAAACAAGATGTAACATAGTGTGTGTTAGAAGTAACAAATGGGATTTGGCAGTCTTTGCCATTTACTGCACAAAGTCTGAGATGTGTACAAAAAGCAGCAATTGCTTATTCTCAAAGCCTTATTTACTGGCACATCTGCATGTTTATTAAAACTAAACACTTTGACTTCCGTTTTAGCTGGAACGACATTTAGGTATTCTGATCTTTAAACTAAAATCTCTGAGATCTATTTTGCCTTTCAGTCAAGGCAGGAATTGGTTGGTTTTGACATTTTTGGTTCCTGTTTGCATGGTTGCAAAGCCGGGAGGCAGCCCATGCTCCCAGCCTGCAGAAGATGCTCCTTGGGAGCATGAAGTCATGAGTTTTGCCCATACAGCCCAACTTCCCACAGCACTGTGAAGCTCCCAGTGTCTCCCAGAGATTCTCACCCTGCCTGGCTTGCAGCCCCTTCTCCTCAGGGCCCAAGCAAACTGTCAGGCTTCAGAGGCCATGTGTGTTAAAGACCCTTGTTCTGGATGATGCACTTGCTGACCTGGGAGTGCGTGTGCACTGTCCTTTCCCCAGTCCCTGCCCATACCCAGCCTCTAGTTGAGAGCAGAGCAGTTTCTTAGGGGGCATTTTGAAGACAACTGGAGATGCTTTCAAACCCTCAGGGTAAGATCTGTCGTCCTTCCTCACCATCTCGAGAGAAAAAAAAAAAAAAAACAAAAAACAAAACAGCTTTGCTCAACGGAGGAAACACCTAAAGCTGATTGTAAGCCACAGAACTGAGATAAAGCCTAGAATAGAAGCTGAAGAACTGAAATATGGCAAGCTTGAAGCAGGCTGCGTGCTCAGAGCTTGCCCAGCCTCCTTTCCAAAGGTACTGAGGGCTCTGCAGCTCTTGTAAAGTCGATGAGTGCTCAGGATCTTTCTGAAGCGTATATTTAGTACCTAAGTATAGATCTAGGACTGACTAACTTCAGATTCCAAAAACAGTGTAGGTGTCTGCCTTCTCCCTTTTCCTCATTTCTCTTTCCTTTGCCCTTTAATCTCTTGATCAGATCGCACATTCTCTGCTCCCTCCAACTCTTTCCGTTTTTCCATCCTCCTCCATTTGACATCTGCTCCTGCTGCTGCCCCTCGCCCTCTGATGGCTGTCCTGGGGTGGCAACCCCTTTTCTCTCCCTCTCTCACCCTATATCCTCCCTTCCTCATTCTCAGAAGGACAGAGGATTGAAGCAGCAGCTCAGCTCTGCTCTCCTTGAGAACCTTCCAAGTCCGAAGTGCCCCATCTCTCTTGTGTGGGGCTGGTGGCAGAAAGAGGAGTTGACATAGAGCTCTTGACTGGAGTGGGAGCCCAGAACAGCTACCATCATCTTCTTTATACCAAAGGTATAAACCAAAATGGCCTATTTTCCTCTGTATTTCCCACTACAGGTGTAATCCACTAATGACAACTCTAAAAGAAGACGTAATGAAGGGATAACATTAATTTTGCAAACAGGAAACTCTCATTAGTGGCTTCTGATTTTCCAAACATCCAAAATACAGCTGAGGCTATGAATCTGATGGATCTTTGCCTGACGTGAGCTTCTCTGTGTTGCAGGAAGGTATGCCCCAAACGCTGAGTTCTACCAGTATGTTTACCCCATGTAGCTTCAGCCCTCATCTACATACTTCTAAAGAAGATGAACAAGGAGGGCTTATCTTCCAGGATGGAAACCTTACCTCAGCATCTCTGGATGCTCTAATCCAGCATCTCATACCTACCACTGATTACTACCCTGAGGTAAGCAATTCACAGTATAATAAACAGTTTAATTTTGATGAATTGAGATAGTGCTTTATGCAAAAGTGCAGATGTGTTTGATTTTGAATTAAGAGGAGTAATTTAAAAGCTGGGTAAATTAATGCACTGCTTTAAATGCTGTTTCACCATTCTGGGTTTGTTTCCTTGAAAAAGTAGATCCCAAAGTTGATGCTACCTTTAAATAAGAGAACAGAATGGAGAAAAAAATCCATGGTGACAATGAAAGAGTGATTTGTCAGGAGAACTTCAAAAGTAGCAGTGCATCGCAGGGAGGGTTAGATGAAGGCTGAAGCAAAAAAAAATCAAGTCTGAACGGGCATTCAGTTGAATTTCAGTAGCTGTTCAAGTTGTCCAGGTGTCACTGCAGATACAAAGCATTTCCTCAGTGATGACAGAAACACTGCCTCTGATGGCTTCATAACATACATAGGGTTATGCTCATGCTTACAATGGCTTTGCAGTCACTGGACAACAGGACGCAGATCCTAATCCTCACTCCGTCAGTGAATACTCACTGTTTCTTCACCACTAATGTGAGGATCTATAGTGGAAGCAGGTTTATGGTCCTGAAAGCCATTGACTTCACCAGATTGTGCACATACTCAGTGGAATTCAGAACAGAGTTTTACTGGAAGACTTTCAAGTGCTAATATGTCTCCACGGAAAGGCTTGTATCTCAAAGCACCAGAGTAGCATTGACTTCTGGGCAGTTTAGAGGTCTACTAAAGTTATCAATGCAGAGCAGACAGCATGTTTTAAATTACCCACAGCTCAATTTCTGATCAGCTAAAAATAAGTAATAAAGAAGCATGTTAATTATAAGAGAACAGAAAGGCAATGAAATAGGTAATGGGCAGATTAGGCTGTGAGATTTTCATTAAGCAATGTGTGATATGAAATATTACACCCGCTGCTCAGAAGCATGGCTAGGTCTGGGGGAAAGAAGATAATCCAGGCACCAGGAGGGGATGGGAAGCAGATTTCTGAAGATTCATGCGTGTATTTTAATTTCACTGCAGGAATACTTTAAATAGTCCAAGGATTTATCCACCAGGCCTGCTCCCCTCAGCTTTCAGATGGAAGGCTGCATGTGGCTGGTAGAAAAGTTGAGGAGTAGCAGAATAAATAGTGTTCCCTTACGGAGGCAGGGTGAGACTCCAGGGCAGAAACGAGATGTGATTGATCCCAGGGTTTCTGAGCTCACAACCCTGTACAGCAAAGGGATGCCTGAGTCTACACATTGAGTATTCACTGGTCTCTGTGCATTCCTGGTGGTGCTGTCTCCAGTACCTGGGCCATCTTTGTTATGGAGGTAGGAGATGCTGCTGCTTCCTGCACTCACTGTAACCAGTTCCATTTTAAGGGCCAGGAATCCTTCTGCCTTTTGGACACTCAACTCTGTCTTATCTGTTCCAGTGGAAATATAACCACAGAGCGTATGGTTTATAGTAGGTTGTCTTGTTTCTCTCCCACAGAAAGCCTATATCTTCACATTCCTGCTGAGTTCCAGACTGTTCATTGAACCCCACGAGCTTTTGTCCCGAGTTTGTCACAAGTGCATTGAGCAGCAGCGGCTGGACGACCCTGTGCTGGACAAGGTTAGTTCATCATTTTCAGCAGGCAGAGTCTGGTGATCCGGTGTGTGGCTTTGCCTCCTTCTGAATCAAATGAAACTTTCTTATAATGACGGTTGTTGCTGAGATCCTGACATTGAGGCATCTTAGTATCCATGTCCAAGAGCAGCGCTCCAGGCACCAGTCACTTCAGATCTTCTTATTTCCCTTTCCCCCGTTTCAGTCTTCCCAGGTGACTTTCCTTCTTAACTTCTTTAAGGCTTTGGTGAAGCCTGTGGGTTGTAAGGAGGTAGGACGTAAACCTCACACACTGTCAATTGCAGATGTCAGCACACTGCTCTCTCCCTCATTTTACTTAATGCATCTGCCCTTTCTTTTTCTTGCTTCTGGTGCAGAACATAGCAGTTCCCCTTGGCCTTACCTGTCACTGTGAACACCACATAACAGCATGCAGCTTCCCACTAATCCCTCACTGCCAGCACTGACAGATTGTCTGCACGGCCGTGCTGCAGAGCGGCGCTGTCTGGCACACCAGGAACGAGCTGAAGCAGTAGTGAGGCTATGACAAGCTAACAGAATGAGCAAATCCAAGCTGCTAGTGTGTCACAGCTCCTCCTGTTTTGCCCAAGCGACTGTGCAGACCGGTACTGTGTACGATAACAGACGTGTATCCTCTGGCAGTCCTGCAGGCACTGCGGTGCAGATTGATGTCACTGGATCCCATTCAGCGGCAGATTCCACCTGAGCTCTCCTCAGTGCATTGATGAAGACCTCTCCAGTACAATACCTGGAACAGGAGCTGCATCTTGAGTGCAGCGGAAGGGAGAAGAACGTGCATTGGTTGCAATTTTCCAAAAAAGAACCTAAAATTCTGGAATGATTTTCAGGATCAGCCTTCCCAGCACTGAAACACAATGACATCAAAATCCTCCTTTACCAATATCTGAACATGTGTGCTTGTTTCACCCAGGGAACTGCTGGCACGAGTAACAGGATCTCTGCCTTCACTACATGGTACAACCAGCCGGACAACATGGAAGTTAGCATGTAGGCTGCACATACAGTGTGAGTTAGAACTATCTGTGTGAGGTGCAGCATCCAAGACAATTTTTTTCGAGGTGTGATGGATTCTGTTCTCTGATGCCACTCCAGGATGCAAATTTAGGAGAATGAAAATGTGAGCGTTCCAAAGTTTTGCTGCTCATTTCGAGAAATTAGAAGTATTATGAAGAACTCCCAGTCTGCCTGAAGTGAATCTACATTTTGGACTTCCCTGCAGTGATGTGCAGGTGGTGGGACACAGCTGATTTTATGTCACTGGGAGTGGGCCTGACCTCGAAACTTTGCACACTAGTGACCTCCCATCCCCTGAGCCATGTCCTGTGACTTGCACAACATCCTCTCCTTCAGTTCAGAATAGCAGTTTGTACAGCTGGAGCAAATGTCTCCCCAGACCTTTGCAGTTTCCAATAAAGCTTTCCCTTTAGCAGCCACCTGCTGGTCTTTGAGAGTGAGCTTAATGCTAGCTGACAGCAGTTATTTTTAGAGATGTGGTTCATTGAAACCTGTTGTTGGTGGAAAGCTGAAATACGCATTTCAACCACCTTGGTTGAAAAGCAGAGACTCAAGAGTATAATTTTCGCTGATTACAGGGTATACTTTAGCTACAGTACGTAGGATGCAGAAGAAGGCTGTTTGTTTTGGTCTGTGTTTTCTGTAAATAAAAGTGCAGTTTCTTGTTTAATGCAATTTCCTTTTCCCTTCTTCTTGGATAACAGAGGATGAAAGCTTTGGAAGCAGCTGCACTGGCTGTCTGTTGAGATAATACTAAGGCACCAGTTGTGCTGTGCCCCACATTTCCCTCCTTGCCCTGTATCATCCTGACTATTCTTGCTGCTGCATCCTCAGATAAAACACACCAAAAGCAAAGTGGGCGCCAGCTGTGTGTTATGTGAGTGTCCTTGTCTTATCATGACCTTAAGCTCGTGTTGGAGAAGAGCAGCGTTATCACCAGTTCAGGTAAAGCTGCTGAAGTGCTGGTGTGTGCATCTGTTCTTCCTCATGTTGTGTCTGCCACTGGTCACTGAGGTGTTTTTTTTTCATCCAGACAGAAAAGAAGCAAAAGATTCACCACTCTGTTGGTCAAGAAATAAACTATGGTCAGGTTTCTTTTTTTTTTTTTTTTACAAGTGGATGAAAGCATAGGAGAGTTGTGATCAAAAAGGAAGAACACATGGTTCAAATCATCAGAAGAGCCTGTTTTTAAAAAAGGTACAAAGGTTGCACCAACAAAATGTCCAGACCAGTTGCATGCGCAGAATACATCAGTCTGCATGTAAAACAGATAGCTGTGTATACATCTACATGCTGGTATTTTTACATGCCAAAATGTGTCATTTGTGCACTACGCTATTTGTTCGCATGCATGCAGATTTTGTAGGTGCAACTGTAAGTGCCTTCTTTGAAAATCTGGCCCCACATTCAGGAAGATGCTGGAACTTCAATGAGTAAACATGTTTCAATCCCTGTGCATTATTCTGGTTTCTATTTCAGGCACGGATCAGAAAATTTGGACCCAAAATCTTACAGTTGCTGACGGAGTGGACAGAAACATTCCCGTATGACTTTCAGGAAGAGCGGATGATCGGCCATCTGAAAGACATGATTCACAGGATAGCCCCGTGTGATGAGGTGAGGATGTCTGACGTGGGGCATTGTGTGGAAGTGTTAGCTTCAGTTTCCCACTTGGTTCTTTCTTTTCCTCCTGATGTTTTCCACTTTCTCTGCAAAATCAGTTTTGTTCTCCCCTAATGCTTAAAACCTGTAGTAGCTTTGCTGAAAACCATGTCTCTCTTGTGGTAGTGACATGGGGACACGTCACAGTGATCAACAGAACTCATCTACTGCACCTTTGTTTCTAGAAAAACACTATTCCCATCTCAATGATAGAAGATCTGAGACATAGCATGGACCGAAAGTGTGGTTAGAATTCGAACAGCAGCAGTGGTGTGCTCTCCCAAGTTACAGTCTATAAGAAGAATGAAGTGTCATGACTTGAGAGCAACCACCCTGCACAAGCAATGGCTTAGGGAGCACTTCAGGGTGTTTGATACAGTGTGTGAGGAGGGGAAGAAGCAGCCAGTCATCAAGTGATGCTGTGGGGCTAAAAAATACTATTATTGGTTGAAGGAACCTGACAAAGGCTTTCTGTCTCTAAGGAAATGAGTGGCTGTGAAAGTGGAATCACCACGGGGTGTTTTTTTCCATTTTGTTACCTTTCGTGTCTTCAGTCTGGTAACTTTTGAAACAATCTTTGCGTTTTGTCATCTTTTTCGTTAGTGAATCAAACGGATTTGGTTTACACGTTCCTGCCCTTTGTGAGAGAGTTCACAGACGCTGTGCTTGAGCTGGTTGATGTTGTAAAGCTGGCACCCAGACAGAAGGCAGGTAGACACAGAATGGCAGACTAGTGCCACTGGGATCCCCGTCAAAGTCCACGTGATCTATGGGCCAAGACAGCTTCTGTTGAATCCAGTCTGTTTTGCTGATATTGTGAGATAGCAAGGGAGCGTTCTTACCTTTAAAAAAAAAGCATATTTATGGACATGTGACTTCTCTGGGAGCATAGAAGTGGCAGAAGACAGCAGTGTGTGGCCCTCTGGGCAGAAACTCAGTTTAGATGGTAGGTCTTGTTATTCAAATAAACGAGCTGTGTGTGTGGCAGAGCAGGACGTGGGGAACAGAACATCTGGGAGACCTGCTTGTAGACTCAGGTGGGTGAAACACATAGATTAATACAGAAACATTAAAAGTACCACAGAGTCCGTGAAAATAACAAGGATAAGAGCAAATAGCATATAGAGAGTCTCTAATTACTTCTGGGTTAACCACGGAACTCAGTTCCATGGGCTGTCCCAAGGCCTGGCTTCAGGACACAGATGTATGCAATTCAGTACGACAAAAAGCACAGCACCCATAGAGTCAAAAAAAGGAATTAGCAGAGTTTCAATGTAATGAAAAGGAAGTTGAACCCTCCTACCCACATGAAACATGAGAGCAATGGAAGCTGCTCTTGGGCTGGGCTGGCATCACAGCAGGCAGCTCTGGGTGGCTGTAGGCTGGCATGTATCTGCTGACTGGCCTGCAGGGATGGAGGATGGGAAGGGGAAGTTGTGCTGCCAGAATAGGCCACGGTGACCTCAGCGTCATTGATCAGAGCAGTTCAAACTCTCCCTGGCAATGAACTTGCTCCAGCCAGCCACCACAAAAAAGGGCATCAGCATCTGAAGTGAGAGAAACCTGTACAGACCTGCCCAAGTCCTGTACGCTGAAAAGAGGGAAGCAGCCCATAGGGCGGTCAGCAGGGGCTTTATGGGAACAGAGAAAACGCTTTTAAAGGCAACTGCTTCATGTTAAGTTGCTGCTCTGGAAAAGAGCCATAAATGGGCAAGATCAGCCTTCTGTGTACAAAGCAGGCCTTTATTTGCCTGACTTGGACCAGTGCTGCACACCCTTGCTCTGGAAGGTGCACTGATGTTCGTGGGTGCTCTGGTGGACCTCTGACTGGACTAGCTTCAAATCATTGTTTTACAAATACTACTAGGATCCATAATTGCAGATGAGCAAAATCAATAATTAATTTAAGGAACGGCTCATATCCTGCAGATATAAATTTCTTTTCTTTTTTTAAGGAGCAGCACGAAAGAGTGGTCATGCCCATTAGATGTTTGGAAAAAAGTTGTTCCCATTGTGGATCATAGAAATTAAAGATTGAAAGATTTGTGAGGTCATCTAGTCCATGTAGGTTAATGCAGGATTTTCCCCTGCAGTGTATGCTTCTGTCCTTTGTAGAGTCCACTTTCCAAAGGCTCTGTGATGTGCTTAGAAAGGTGTCCATGCTGAGAAGCATTTCTTGGTAAGTGCTGTGATTTGCATTTAAAGTTAGAAATTTTAATTAAAATTTGAGCTCCTAAGCCACCTGCTGATGCCTGCCATCTTCAGAGAAACTTTCCCAGTTAAGAATGAAACATTTGCTTTTAATATTAAACAGAAGTATGCTTCTTTTGACTGTTAACGTGGCAGTGCAGTGAAATAAATGATAAGAGTCCAGCATGCAGCTCCTGTACAATGGGGGGTCACTTTGTGGCAAGGTAATTATCAGCACACTGAAGGTAATGAACAATATTGTTTTCAATTAGTGAACATAATTTAAAGAAAGGAGGAAATGCTTTTAAAAGGGCAAAAGCAGGATTAATTTTTTCTCCCCCAACACACAGTAAGGTTTCTAGGTGAGTCTCCTCAAGACCTCTATTCTATGAATTATTTTTATCGTCTCCATTATCTGTCTCTAATTTCATTCTGTTATCGGTTTGGGTTACTCAGACCTTTGGTTACTCTCGTCTGTATCTGTATCTATCTTTTTGAGCCGTATTCCCTATCAAACTAGATGAAAGTAGATCTCTTGATGACTGTTTATTGAAAGACACACTAAAAATCAGTGCCTTTCAAACTACTCTGCTTTTTGGCTTTTGATCCAAACAGCGAAGAATTTAGTGGGCAGAGATTACTTATCCAAACTCATCTCTGAAAGAGAACTGGGTTTTCTGCTGAAAGTTCTTTAGCCAAATGCTTTATATGCCACAGAAAACTTTTACTTTAGTAAAAGTAATTTCCATGTTTACAAAATACGTTCACAGAATGCTGAAATATTTCCTTATTTGAGTTTCCACTAAAAATAGCATTCTAATCATAGAACTTGATAAGCTGTGCTGAGTTTTGCAAACACACCTGGATGTAAACTGGAGAAGTATTTAAATGGTACTCAGTAGTTTGGGTCCAGGATGGCCTTTGTAAATCAGAAGTCTGATCATCTGCTTGGGTAAGGAATTGCATGAAGACCACCAGCCTGTTTTCCTTGGAGCCAGTACATATCAGGAACTGAAAGAACAGTTTTTATTTTCTAAAAAACTATTTCAGTGATTTGTTTATGCATCTTCCTCACTTGATTTTTCACTCATGCTCCATGATTTTGAGACCTGTGTGGATGTTCTCCAAGACAAGTCCCTCCTACCTCCTAGGTCATAGCTTCATTTACGATTCTGTTTTGCAAGATAGCCTGACTCTATACTGCTTCTCTGGCCCGTGCTGCAGCCTGGCTCAAAAGAATGACTTCTTTGGGTGAACTGAAAGGTACGTCAGTGATGTGAAAACTTCTGTTGGAAGACCTGTACGAATATGGCAAAACATTGCATCAAATGCTGAAGCGCTTGTAATTTTCCGAGGGTTTCCAGCCTCAGACTTGTAATGGAAACAGGGTTCATGGAAGCATGTTATTCTTCACTGCTTGTGGCATGCAGGTGGTATGCTATGTATACAAGAATACTGACCTCAGCAGCTAAAACTGAAGACTGCCTACCACCTAGAAAAGTCTGGAGCTGTTTCTAAGCCATTCCCAAGTGTGCACGGGGCTGTGACTCAGGTGTGTGTTGGCCTTCATGAGATGTCAAACTCCAGCCAGGTCCCTGATGCGATGATAAGAACTGCATAGAGTGCCAGGGTGTACATCTGCTGCACAGTACAGATGTAACAGAAGAGGGCTCCATGCTGGCTCTGGTTTCACACTGGCATATTACAAACAGATGTTAATGGCAACGTGGTGTTACTGAAATCTGCTCAGATGGAGAGTGAGGAGTTATCCCACTTGTGAGCAGCCAGAGTATCTTTATGCTGGATTGGAGCTGATAGTAGGCCAGCCTGGAAGCTGTTTTCCCAAGTGACTGCTCTCTGAAATTGAGCTGTCGTACCCACGCCTGATGCTTCTTTGGCTGGGAGAGCCCACAAGGCCTCGCTGTCGAGGAACACCTCAGTACGGTACACCTGTGCTCCGTGTGAAGTTTTAGCCCAAGGACTTTTCCAATTAATCATTGTTTTCAGAGCCCATCCACCAGTACTCTCAGTTTTATAATGTCTGCGTCTGTCAGTCATGAGGAGTTGAAAGCATTTTTATCTACCCATCCTCCATGGCCAGCAGCTCTGCTCTTTTCCTGCAAAGAGCTGCTCCGTCTCTGAGAGGAACCTGCACAACTTAGTAATGATCATCCTGCTGAGCGTATGGCTGTGCCTGGAATATCTTATGAGCGTCTTTCACTGGCAATTAACATTTTGGATATTAAATACTCAAAGCTACTCCAACTGGGTAAAAAGTAACAGTGTGCTTCAGCTGCTCTCAGCAAAGAAGGACGGAGAGAAAAGCTTTAAAAACGCTTCTTATTCTCAACAAATAAGAGTTGACTAGCAATTATTAACAGGTAGAGTTCTCAGGCAACATGTCGCTGACATAAAGGATGAGTACCAAATGCTGCTCTGCTCCAGAAAGCTGCAATAACTCATGTTGTAGCATTCCATCTCCTCTGCTCCCTGCAGCATGGGTGTTGGCAGCAATAAGCGAGTATTAGTGCCAGCCCAGCCCACCAGTCCTGCTTGCCTCTTCTCTAGACTGCAGTCTGTTTCTGTGGTCTGGAGCACAGAACTGTAATTAAGCCAACTGATTGTTCTGAAATAGGCATGTTGAAAATAAAATGATAACCTGTTGCTGGCTTAGGAATACTTTGCAGAAGGTAAAATGCAGCATAAAAACATACCTTCATCAAGTTCTGTGGGTGGTTTACGTTTTTCTCTCCCTGTCTCTCCAGGCATACTGGAAAAAGATGAATCAGCTTTTGCAGACCCTGAATCAGAAGCTCGCCACCCTCAGCCATGGGCAAGAAGGGATTGTCAAGATCAATGCTGCTGTCTCTGATAAGCTGGTTGCCTTTAAAAGTAAACCTCCATCAATTCAGAGAGAAATCCTGAGCGTCTGCAGTGACCCTTACACTCTGGCTCAGCAGCTGACACATGTGGAGCTGGTACGTGGGCATGGTTTCCAGCTTTCGTGGTCAGAGATATTATTTTAAGCCATCAGCTGCTAAGTATTCCAGACACAACCAAAAAGCGTCTGCGCTGCTGCAGCACATCACACTGCTGTATCAGCACTGCAGTATGAGGCAGGGTCTGAAAGGTTAAGAGATGCATGGGAAGTGAGAAATTACCAGAGTGTTCCTGTGCGTTTTGGGGCACGTCACTTTACCTTTTGAGCTTGCTTTGTCATTAAATGCGAGTCTTTGTTCCAGGAAGGTGAATAAGGCTTCTGTAAGGTACTTGCTTTGAGCTATAAAACCTGAAGGTGCTATTGAAATGGCTGATCATTAGCCCGTTAGTTAATTGGGATGAAATTTTAACTCAAATTCATTCCCACAGATATGTAAAGCATCTGAGCTGCCTTCAGCATTTTTCTTTCTTCCCCTTGTTACTTTGAGCATGGACATACAAGAGTGTGCAAATATCAGAAAAGCTCCCCACTCCCAAACAAAGTCCTGCTGTTTCCTTCCTTGGACTGCAGTCCACTCTCCATCAGATTCTGGATGGTAAATGCACCAGTTGCAGTATCAAGATCTTTGCCAGAGTGTTGTGTTGCACGCCTTTCTGCCGGGTTCAGGTCCTCCATGGATGTTTGCAGAACACAAAACGTTATTGCTGCCATCTGCAGATCTTTTGATATTGTAACGGCTTTCTACTGCCTGTCCTCCTGTGGACAGTGTTCATTCCAGAG
Organism: Tragopan temminckii; assembly: GCA_028571105.1. Taxonomy (NCBI): domain Eukaryota; kingdom Metazoa; phylum Chordata; class Aves; order Galliformes; family Phasianidae; genus Tragopan; species Tragopan temminckii. Next base: position 11,916,136 of record JAOWBP010004313.1, read on the forward strand.
AGGAAGGCTGGAAAAATTAACTGTGAAATGGATTGTGGTTTGGAGGGAATATTGTGGAGTTAAATGTAGGGATTCTGAAAGTAGCTCATATTGTATTTGTGAAGAAGTGGGATAGCTTAGAAACCCCCTAATTTTGGATCATCTTCTCACCTTGGTTAGCTTTCAGAACATGCAGCTTTGGCTCTCTTGGCTGTATGTAGATTAAGCCAGAAAGTACAAGTCCCTTTGCCTGGAGTTTTTTTCTTGCTTTTCCTTTCCTCTACAATACAAGTATTCTCCAAGGATTCCCTATATTCAGATTACACTTTTAGAACTGATACACCCAAAGGTTTTCATACCACTTTAATCATTGCTCCCTACCTTCTCTTTCACTTACTGCATCTGGTACACCAAATACATTGCACTGAAACTGTCAGATACTTATTTGTTAGCAAGAAGTATTTCTTTATTTAATAGTAGTTATTTGTGTTTAGGAGCTCTGTACAGGTACCAGTAGCATGGTGAGAAGACAAGAGGAATATCTCAAGAACAGCCGTAACATTTTCACTTACACAAAACTAGCACTGATTTTAATGCTACTTGAGCGTCCTACGACTAGGCTGTACGAATTCCAAAGTATTTCTACTGAAATACTTTGTGTGACCTACAACCTACTGAAAATATTTTTCTAATAAGCGTGTTAAAGGGCACGTCAAATAAGAAGGGACATATTTCCTGTGTCATTAAAAATACCGCCTTTGAGATCTTGTAACCTGGGGATCATTTTAATGACTTAGCTTTCATACCAAAGCATTTTGGAGACTGTACAGTAATGGTTTCCTTGGGTATCAAGGAAACCAGCCCCCATTCTGCCAACTCCTGGGCTGTTGTGCTGTTGTGGGCTGAGCTGCCCATCTCTAGCTCGGTCACTGCTGCTAGATTCTTTCTTTTATAGACAATGTAAGTCATCTTCTGTCTTGTTTCCATAGAATTGTGCTAATGGGCAGAAGTAGAAGTCAAAGAGAGTTAAGGAGCATATTTGAAAACATAGCTCTGAGGGCGTAGTTCATTAAGACATAGGCTGAATAGGCTCAATGGCAGCTATTATAATTAATTGTGACTGCTGTAAAACACCAGATGTTACTTCACATATTTTTCTCGGTACCTCTTAGGGTAATCAATATGATAGATACCAAATTTCAGAGAAGTAGCTGAGTTCCCACTGGTGGTGGTGAAGCTCTGTTAGCAGTCAGCATACACTGCTGTAACACACAAACACACCTGCCCTTACAGTACATTTCAGAAGCACTGACAGCTGCTTAGCTCCTCCAAGGCTGGCATTGCCAGTGCTGAATAAACCTTCCACAAAACAATGTCCACTTGTGTCAGCAAGGTGGGCCCTCTGGGGAACCAAAGGGAGCTCCCATAGAGGCAGGATTATGAGTGACAGCGTATTTTTTTAGTCCACAGTGCCTACTTACTTAGTCCTGATGCAGAGGAATAAAACCACTCTCCTTCCCAAACAGTGGCTGCTGGTCTGACTGAAATTGCCACGTTTGTTCAGGATCTGGTGGAGGTGGACTGTCCTTTACTAAGAGAGATCTGGCTGCTTTATTCACTCTTGTTTTGGGTAATGCCTGGGATGCTCTCCAGTGTGAGCGATGACTGTAATTTAAGCACACGCATCTCTCATGACTTCCCCAGTGGCACACAGCCAGCCCCCCAGGGCATCACCTGAGCGTGGCTGGTAGGGAGGCAGGGTCAGAGCACTGCGCAGCTGCCAACGAATTGCTATGGTTACCAGAGCTCAGTATTTCTGCCATTTGAACAACTGGGAAACACAGCCATTGAGAAGTACTGGGCAGCAGTAGGTCTGTGGCAGCTCCAGGCACAGAACTGAGGTCTTGCAGCTCCCAGATGAGGCCTCGAGCATCAGCACCTTTCTGTCTGAGCGCTGAAGAGAGCTCTTGCTGTGATTTCTCAGTAACAAGACATGCACTTTCTACTGAAATAACTCTAGTTGTTCTTGTCAGTGTTAACATCTCATGCAAGTTGGCTGTCTACAAGTTCAACAACACCATTCAGAACTTAAAGAAATGGGAATGTTTTGCGAAGAGAAACAACAGACATTGTGGAGTGCTTTCTCATTTCTCCCTGTCTCTCTTTTTTGTCTCTCTAATAGGAGAGGCTAAGTCACATTGGACCCGAGGAGTTTGTGCAGGCATTTGTACACAAGGACCCTCTGGATGGCACCAAGGTATGTTCTGTCCACATACAAAATATTTCCTACAGTAACTGATGTAATCCATAAGAGCAAGCCTGGGACATCACCAGGGCAAGCCAGCTGGCAGAGCTGCATTCTCACAGCAAGGATGGACCTGTTGGTGGAGCTCTACCTGGCGGGTCATTGCCATTCCTTCATGGTGAGAATGTGTCCCAGCCAGAGACTGGCCTACACAATGAAGTTCTGGCCTTTGGCTCTTCCTCTTCACCTGTTTTGGCCAGGGCACGTAGCTTGTAGCTGCATAAAACCTGGAAATGTCTGTTCCTAATGTTAAAGGCATAAGGACTCTGGACATGATGTAATGGCCACAGCGTGTGCCCAGACACCGCAGTACTGAGTCAGTGCGTCATGAATCAACATTCTCTTCTCTCTACATACAATAGCTTTTAACCCAGAGCACTGCAGGGAACGAAGTGCCTGATCAGGGTTTCCTCCAGAGTTCTTGGAAGCCAGTTGGAGTCTTTCCATGAGTTCCAGTGGGGTTTGAAGCTGCATTTCGATGAGTGCTTCAGTAAGGAAAGAGAATTCCAGCTGGAGAGCAAGAGTCTGGTATTTCATATGCTGACAAGAAAAGAAAGAGGATGGAAAATTCTTCCCCAGAACCACAAAAGGGCTCCCACTGAGATGATATATCAATGGCAAAATTGCATCATTAGATAGAGGAAGACTTCTTGCTAAAATGTTTTCCAAAGAGCACCAAAAGAACTTATAATTGTGAAGGGAGGGAGGTGTGGACAGACAAAATGTGCAGTCTTGAGCTTTCTCCTTCTTGTGTTGGAGTTACAGAGATTCTGCAGTTCATTTCAGGGAGAGAGGAATGGGCAGAGGTGGTGTCTCAGGTGTTGCGAACATTGATCACATCCTTTAGGAAAGAACCCCTGTGTGACAAAGATGTGTCTGAAACGTGAAATATCAGGGCAGCCAGAGCTGAGATTTTTAGTAACCTGCTGTGAGCACGAGGGACGAGATTGAAAATGAAGTGTCTCAGGAAGTCATCATCTCTGTTCTGAAGTAAAATGAAAGAGATCAAATGGAGGCTCTGAATCTGAGGAGGAATTTGGAGGAATAGGAGGGAGGCAGCAGTGAACGAAGTCAAACTACATAAAGCCACGCCAGGAAAAGGATGCTAAGGGGGAAATGTTCAGTAATAAGCTGAAGCAGGCACAATGGCTGTAGCTTTGTGTAGAACTTGTCTGGAATTTCAGATGTAGAGGCAAAACGGAATAATACCAAGATATGAAGAGAAACATGAAGAAACATCTGCTAAGGTGGATAGGAAGGATTTGAGTGGGAAGTGGAGAGCAAATATCAAAGCAAGGATGCATCACTGCACTGACTTCTAAGTTCAAAGCGTGCCTTCCTTCAAATAGGCTCTGCTGAGTACAGAAAAAAATGCCTTAATGTTTTCACACAAGATATGGCACTAAAGAATTAGTGGGCTTCAGGTCAGCGAGCTGGTGAAAGCAGGAGTAGTCTGCAACTTATCAGCATCCTCTTCCTGGGTTGAGAAGATGTCCCAGCGATGACTGGGAAGATCCTCCGTGCCTTGGTGTGTTACAGCTGAGAGATTGTGTGGGACCTGGCAGAGCACTGTGCACAGCAGCACACACCTCACGTGGAGTGACGGGTACCTACCTGGCCCGTGGTAAGCACCACGTTAACCACTGGGCTTTAGCTCTGGTCTACATTACCACCAGGTGGAGATCATTTTAAATATCATTCTTGCACAAAGGCTTCAAAAGGTTTCATTTATGAATGTTTATCAAGCACTTTGAGAGCTGCTGATGGAAGATGCTAGGGAGGTGCTAAATGTTGTTGCCATTTATAAAGCTTAACCTTTAAAAGGCAATCTGTTTCAACATTAAACGTGCACGTTTTTACCAAGTTTTGTGGCATTAGCTGTGGTTCTTACGCCGTGGCATGGAACAGCAGTGCTGTGATGGAAATACCATGTTCAGAACAAAACCGAGGTTTTGTGTATTTTTTCTGCGGTAGCAGGGGACAAAAAATACCACAGAGTGCGAGGAAAGTAACTGCTATGGGTAGAGTGGGGCTGCGTTGGGATTTCTTTTAGTTTGACATTCTCATGTTGCTTGCCAGTGTTTACTTTTGAGATGCTTTGATTGATTGATTTATTTATTGTATAGATAGTCTTCCCATAAAATGGTTAGGAACATCAGGCTTCAGATTGGTGGCCTGATACCATCGTGCTGTGATTTCTTTTTCTAAATGAGCCTGCATACAGAATTGCGGGGATATGTTTCCTTTGAATTACCTTAATTCGAAGAATCTTAATGTAAGGTATCTTACCATAACATTAAGACCCAGGTTTTAGGCACCTAACTGACACAATATGGGTAATTCCATTGACATCCGTGGATCCGTGTTTATGCATTGTGGTTTTTTTCTTAGCAGAGTTGTATTTCTGGCAGCTCTGGGAGACGATCATCAGAACAGTACAAAAATTTGGTATTCTCTGATACCCTCTAGTGGATGCTACTGAATGTTCACATAAATCATGTGAACTGTGGGGGAGCAGGGTGTCCTAGATGGAGGGTCTCAGAGTTTAGGGCTGGAGAAAGTAATTGAGTTCTTATAATGCCCACCAGTGTCTTCAGGCTGTGTGAACTACCCTGTCACTCTGCTGAAGTCAAAGTGTCTGTGGATATCAAAGTAACTGAAGTTCAGCCAAGTATCTGCTCCCACCATCTGTATCAGCTGAGGGAATTTATGTGAAGTTTCATGTAAGAAGTAGAAAATGTGTTTCTTTGCAGTGACTCTTACTGGTGAAGTCTCCCTTGTGTGTAAGCAGCCTGTTCCAGTGCAGCCAGCAAGACAGAGCTGGGGCACTCAACAGCCTACTATTCTGAATACTCAGAGAGTAAAAGGAGTAAAGAGTATGGGATTTTTTTTCCCATAGAGAAGCAACTAGAACTATTTTTTCTTTTGCTTTTTTCTTGTGCTCAGGCACAGTCTTCTCTGTGTGTGAGAGAGATGTGGCCAAACGATTACCTTTGTGCAATGGGTATTATTACCATCAGGCAGCTAACTGAGCTGCAGTTACATGTCTTTGTGTGTTTTTTTCTCCCCAGCCTTGTTTCAGTGACCAGAAGACCAGTAACCTTGAGGCCTATGTGAAATGGTTCAATAGGCTCTGCTACCTCGTAGCAACAGAAATTTGCATGGTAAGTGGGAAGCATGCAGCTCGTTTTACACGTGCCTGCAGTACCAGTTTGAGGTGGTACACTAATAAGCAAACCTGGGGATTTATTTCTTATGACCTAGCTAAGCATCTGACAGTAAGTTTTAGTAATGCTGCATTCACAGGAGCAAGCTGATAAATGACAAACATATTACAAAACAGAGCTGGCAACACATGGGGGTACACTGCTCTACTGATGTAGTAGGAGCACAGTGTGGAATAATGAACCCTGCAGGGAGAAAAAGAGGAAAAAGTGCCTTGAATTATCCTGTGAGATTTCTGCTGGAAAAGATTCTAGTGGAGCAGTATTTGTTATCTGTCATCCTGAAGCTCTGCTCTGCATGTAAATTCCCATTGCATAGCTCTTTGTCCTGCTGCCCATTACTGGAGCTGTGTTTGTTGTGTTTTTAAACTTGGCAGACTTGGGTTTAGTTCAGTTGGCCCCATCAAAATGAAGTGAATGTTTTCTCCTTTGAAGGGAGGAATAATAATGGGATATCCTACATAGCTTGTGATTGGAAAGCATTGCCATCTGAAGATCTTCTTTGGGAAGGTGGGGTGATTCCAGTCCAGTTAAAATGTGGATTTAGAACACAAACTATCACTCAGCCTGCTCTGCCCTCCAGTTCTGTGTATGCTCATTACAAATGTTTGTTTTAATTTACAGCCTGCAAAAAAGAAACAGCGAGCACAAGTCATTGAATTCTTCATTGATGTTGCCCGAGAGTGCT
>JAOWBP010004313.1:11922431-11941859 GCA_028571105.1 Tragopan temminckii
GCCCGAGAGTGCTTTAACATAGGGAATTTTAATTCACTGATGGCAATCATTTGTGAGTACAGCTCCTAACCAGATGTCTCCACTGGCTGTAGCAAAAGGAAAAGGGCAAGTCTGAGTCTCATCCATGGCTTTTTTTTTTTTCTTCTTTTTCCCTCATAGCTGGAATGAACATGAGTCCTGTTTCCCGGTTAAAGAAGACTTGGTCAAAAGTAAAAACAGCCAAATTTTTCATTCTTGAAGTAAGTACATAAATAAAGACGTGCTGCTTGAATTTTTATTTATTTATTTGTTTATTTATTTTTGTATGTTTGTGAATTTCCACATTGTTATCCAGGTATGAGATGCTTGTAGACACATTTCACAGGCAGAGGTTTGGATTCTGGCCGAAGTGCTAAAGGATAGTGAAGAAAGTACGAAGCTGCTGGTGTGTAGAGGGGTAGCAGAGCACTTGAATATTACGTGCAAAAAGATATTCAAAAACTAAAAGGAAGTGAGGAGTGGCTTGGGGAGGATGGGCTGATACACAAGCAAGAGTTCTCAAGCTGATGCCAGTGTTGTTTGCTCGTGGTTCATGGGCTTCTATGTGTATTTTTGAAGATGTAAGCTTGGCTCTGTTCAAGTTTTGGTACAGCTAAGGGCAAAGCTGTCTTCAGAGGATTCAGGCTGCTTTCTAACTAATGTGTTGTCTTTTGTATATCTAGCACCAGATGGACCCCACTGGTAACTTCTATAACTACAGAACGGCATTGCGGGGGGCTGCTCACAGGTCCCTCACTGCACACAGCAATAGGGAGAAGGTAGGTGTGACCACATCTCGTGTACCTCTGAATCAGTGGTGTGCATCTCTACCGAGAATGTGACTCAATGCGTTGCTGTCCCCTTTTCCATCGGGCACCAGTGCAAGGGTTGTGCACTGCTAAATGCAACTGGAAATGTAAATCTGCAGCTGAAAGGGGTTTGAAATGGATCACGGGGCTTTTGTGAACTTGCTGTCGGGAAGCTAGGGCAGGCAGAGCACATAGAATGGATGATTTTGTTGCAAGCATCTCTGTGCCTCTTGAAAATTCACACTGTTTAGATTGATAAACCAGAGGAAAAGGTATTCCAGACTAAAATGACTTTTATTTTGGCATGGAGCATCAGCCTGGCAGGCCCAGGTGGAGCTGTGCTTTGTTGCAGCCGTGCCAGGCAGCTTTTCTGTGCAGACAAGCCCTTATTGTATGGCCTGTGATTTGAGATACAGAGCAAAGGGCACAGCACTCAGAGGTGATGAGGTGGTTCTCCACTTACATTAGAGAAAAATGATTTACTGCAAGTCATGCAAAAGAGTGTGGTCTGAACCCATTGCAGCAAATTTGGGGTGAAAGTCTGTCCTGTTGCGTTTTCATTTCATTTGTTGCCATCCTGCTGAGCAAGAATTGAATCACCACTGTCTGTGGCAGATACATAGCGTTCTGATCAGATTCATGAGATGTTAGTGCAGCATCCTACTGTTTTGTGCCTGCATATTTCTTGTTCATTTTCTTATTTCTCCATTCTGTCCCCTTATTTTGTTTTGTGAAAGAGAGTTTGTTTTTAACATTGCACATAGTCATAAATGGGTGAGCTCTACACAGCGTGGCTAAGGTAGATACTGCATGAACGAGTGTAATACAGAATTAAATGTTCTCTCACTAGAGGAGCGAGAGCAAATGCTGATCTCACATCCCTGTAAATTTGATGTAAATCTGCTGAAGCTAATGGAATCTCACAGCAGTTACAGTGAAATGAGATCAGCAGCTGGTCGCAGGCTGACTCAGCTGCAAAGGGAGTGTGCTGAGTTGTTCTGAAAAGCACTTCTCAACAAGAGACGATGGCTTTGGATGTTCTTTAGCAGTGGAGAAACCCTTTTAACTCTCACACAATGCAGCAAGGACCTATCAGTCAGATCTTTCTGCAGTTTAATTCTTCTGCAGCCATCATGTATATTGAAGTCAGCAGCTCTGTTGTTTAATTTCCTGTGGATGTTTGCAATCTCTGATGTATCTCAAGCCCTAGCTGGTTAAGGGAGAGTGGAGAGATTATTAAATTGAAAGGAATCTATTTTACATAGGAAAAAAACCATATTCTGTTTACCTTATGAATGTAACATTAGTTCAAGAAAATGCTCAAGCATTTGACTTGGTAGTTGGCCATGCTGGGCATCTTATGGAGACAGCAGATCTTGTAATTCGTGCTGTAGGAAGTAAGGAATTTTGTTGCCTATTGTAAGCCAGATTATTCATTATTTATTTTATTAATTTTGAATAAAATTAAAGAAACGTGATCATTTTTTTTAATAGAAAATGTTTGTTTTGTGGTAGAGTTGCAGCAAAGCTCTTTCACTGAAGAAAATATTTTTCTTCAAATTGACTTGTGCTTATAACAGTTTGAGATCCCAGTCCCCTCTGCCTCTCTTCCCAACAAATGGCCACCACAGAAGCATGTGTAGAAGATGCAGGCTTCACCCGTCTGCCTGGGGCACAAGATGCTCTGCTGGGAGTGCAGAAAGAAACCTGCCCAAGTGCAGGGTGAGAGAACAGGCAACCAAAGAGGGAGGACATTTCATGCAGAATTTGGTATGCTTGTTAGGAACGGTCTGGTTTTATCTCTGCAGTCAGCTGACCTCTGCCAAATCCAAAATTAAGTCATTCCGCTGGGACACCCTGCACAGTGTTAATGGCATTGCTCTGATTGGCTTTGAAGCGTTGGGAGGGTGTACAGTGCAGTGCTGCGTGTCGTTGCCATGTGATACTTTGGAGGAAGAACATGTCTGAGCTCATTAGCTTTCTTCTTTCTGCAGGAGGCAATTGTCCTTCAGCATGTGGGTGGGTTGGATGGTTTGGGGAGAATCAAAAGGGAGTGAAATTTGAGTTTCTGGCACTAACCCAGATTTTATGCCAGCAGAGAGTCTGGATTGAAGCCAATGCTGAAATGTAACTATATCCACTTTTGTTGCTTTTACTACAGAAACTTGGAAAACAAAGCATGCAGGGCAACATATTTTTATTAGGGAAATAAATACTGACCCAAAGACAGAAATCCCCTGGAAATGTGTGGAGAATTGGTATTCTAGGGAATGTCTTTGCTTCCTTTTGGATGCAGATGAGAACAAGCTCTGCCCACGCTCTGAGCTGGCTGGTGGCTTTGTAGCTGTATTAGCATGGCACACAGCCCACATTAATATACCTTCCTTCCCAGCAAGGCTCTTAGTTTATGTTCCAGTGACCCGGCCCCCAGGTAGTGCAGAGCAGGGCAGAACAAGCTTATATCTGCCTGCAAAAAAATACATAGAACCTAGCACTAATTTTTAGCTGGGGATCAGGGCCTGGCTCCAGCTCTCCATGAGTATATTTTGACTTTACGAGATCATTTTCCTTGTTCAGAGACAGCAGTGGTTCTTTGGTTCTCAGCTGCCTTTAAGTTGCTTGATTTGTGTATGCAACAGCTTTGCTTGTAAAGACAGAGAAAGGAAGGGTTGTGTAGCTTTTTTTTTTTGTTCTTTGCTGTCTGATCTTATCATCAGACAGTGATGCTGTGGATGTACAGAAAGTTAATAAACTGAGTTATCAATATTTTCATAGTCATGGCAGTCTGCTCAGTGACCCTTGGTTTCAGTTCATGCTCCTTTCAGTGTTTGTTCTCCTGATGGCTGAGGGTGTCCCTTTATCCTGCTGCCCTTTTGCTTGCCTCTCACTCTACTGCTTTTTAAGTTTCCGAAACAGTGAAAAGTAAATACTTATTTTTTCTCTTCTCTCCTGACCGGGTTCTTCTTTCATGCAGAGAAAATACTGAACTGGAAAGATAATAGTTATGCCATTTCTCTTCACAGATTGTGATCCCCTTCTTCAGCCTATTGATCAAAGACATTTATTTTTTGAATGAAGGATGTGCTAATCGCCTTCCAAATGGACATGTCAACTTTGAAGTAAGATCTGAAAAATGTTTTTATCTCATTCTGATAGTGCTGTCTAAGATTGTTTGCCTGCAATTTCAGTGCAGCCCAACAAAGGCTGAATATGCCAAAAGGGACAATCTCAAGTGACTGCTCGAAGGTTAAACCAATCTCAGAATGTTTTCTGAAAGAAATAATGTATACATTTTATATAAACATTACAAGAAGACCGTTCTGACTTGCTTCATGTGGGTTGGCTGCTGGAAATACAATGTCAGCAATATGCACGATTATATTTATGGCTTGGAGGGGAGGATGACTTTCGGAAAACAAGGAAAAAGGTGCACATGTAGACAAATCAGTGTAAAATGTTTTATAATTCATTTTATCTGTTTTCTAATTAACTTTCTTTTTTTAGTAAAAAAATAGAAAAAAAAGACTTGGCAAAGTAAGACATAAATTGATTGCAGTTAGTAGATAAAAATTAGAATACAGAAGCAGAATTACAGGCAGTGCAGTCTGTCATGCTGTTGATGTAAGGATTGGAATGTATTATCTCTTGCTCTAAGTTTTACACAGAAGAATTTCTATCAATTAAAGCAGAATACTCTCCCACAGCCCTGGCACTGGGTGGCTACATATCCTGAGTGGTTGCAGTTCTGTGCTGGGCAGGATGGTTTTACATTGATGCACTCTGTTGCTAGTGGCAGTGTGTAGGTACTCACGTTCTTACGTTGTGCTGTGCACTGCAGTTGCTTTGTTCTTGCATTCTGGTGGGGATAGAAGTGCTTTCGAAGGAGCTGCCCCATGTCAACGAGAAAACAGTTCTTTGGCTCTCAGGTTCTCTGTAAATCAGCTTTTCAGCATCTCTTTGGTCAGTCGCATTACATTTGTCTTTCTGCTGGGGCCATTGTGAGATAGTGAGTAATGCATAAGATGGAGCCTGGCATCCCCTCAAGTTATATCGGAACTTTTTTGCCATGTGTATTTACTGTTAGAAGGCCTAAAGAGTTGTGAGGAATTGGAGTCACTCCACCTTAGGTAACGTGTCTAATTCTGGTCCCTCAAAGTTTATGCCCATAGCTTTGTTCATGGATACATTTTCACTTAAATACAAACTGAGACTACTTGCAAGAACGAATGGAGTACACCCTTTCCTCCCTCTTTCCCCAGCAAACGAGCAGTGAAAATCCACCCATCTAAAAGATCCAAGACTCCTTTCTCCTAATGTCCTTGTGGTCAGGGACCCTACATCCTGATCTGCTGCTTGGATGTCGTTGTTTAAGTGAGATAGTGGAACTGTATCTGAATGGAATGGGTTTATGTTTACAGAAATTCCTGGAACTGGCTAAGCAAGTAGGAGAATTTATAACATGGAAGCAAGTGGAATGTCCCTTTGAACAAGATGCTAACATAATCCACTACCTGCACACTGCTCCCATTTTTACTGAAGATGGTAAGACTGTACAATCTCTAATCATTGAAAAAACGTCTCTTTATCACTACCAATTAACATCTTGACCCATCTCGGGTGATCTCTCTCACTGACCAGTCCCATTTCCTTCCTAGCTTTCCTGTCATGCAGCTTCTTTATTATCCCCAGACTATCAACATGCTTGTGCAGATAAAGCCTTCTACCTCGTGAAGCTGCTGTCTGATTACTTTTCTCTACTCTGTAGCTTGTCCAAAAGGCATTGCTATCTAGGAAGTTGTCGTGGTAGCCCTATTTTTGAAATCAAGAAAAGAGGCCACAGAACCATGTTGTGGATTGCTCTGAATGTCAGCCGTCCCTTAGCCAAATTCATGCAGTGATTGATGGAGCCAGGACTCATCTCTTCTGCAAACCAACACTGTCATCCAGTGAACACAGCTTCAGGCTGTGGTCATTCAGCTGACCTCCTTCACTGCAGCAGAAAAATATTTACAGAAAAGATTTTTTAAGAAAAATATTTTCTAGTAATTAACTTAAGCTGCAGCTGTGAAAAAGCTGTTCTGAAATCGTTTTTCTGATTTAACTTTTAGTTCTATGTGTCTTTTCTTCTTGCAATCTGCTGCCCAGCACAATGGGCTGTGCCATTTCATACTGTTTCATGTTGGTTGCTTCTTGGTACGTTGTCATGCACAGAAACTGTCTACAGCTATGTTCCATAGGCCGTAATGGTGTTGGGTTTATTTTTCCTTGATTCTTTAGACAGTTTTCTATACTGATCCAAGTTAATCACACCAGACTGCTTTTCAGAGACTACTGCAGAACACTAAATGCTGCTTCAAAAATCCTACCTAAATACTAAGAGAAACAGCTGCCAAAATGGGATAATGAATGTGATTAAAGTAATATGTATTGAAAGGAGACAGCATGGAGGCATTTGTTCTGTATTTAGGCTCTGAAGGGACATGAAGTGAAAGTCAAGTCGCAAGTAGTGTTTAAAAGGGCAGATTTCAGGCTGGTGAACCAAGAAAGGGTGACCTCAACCCACTAATTGTTTTCATATTTTCTTTCTCATATCCTCTGCCATATTCATACTGTTTTTGGTAGATGCCCTTTGTAGAAGCCAGAGCAGGCTTCCCCTGCTACCCATGAGGATAGTGGTGAGCAAAATCACCCTGAGTAAAAGACAGGAGAATATATTAGACAGATGCTGCACTGGTATGTGACGTACAGCTGTACGTCTGTAGGTCCATCACAGCATGTAGGAGCAGTGGTCCAATATTTTAATATTAAAATGGGCTTGAATTATAGCACAGACTTCAGTACTGAGATGGTTCTAATATTAAAGAATTAAGCATCACTGAACAGTCAACTGAGGAAATACATGTGCGTGCAAGTTATAGCCCACTTAATTTTATTTTATTTTTTTAAAATGAGACATCAGTGCACCACCAGCCTGTGTAAAGGAAGCTGTACAGCCTAGGTGCATGTTGGTACCATAACATTCACCCTCATGGCAAAGTTTTGCAGAAAAAAAGACCCGTTTATTTTCTTCTACTTTGTTCCGTCTCTGGTTTCTGTAACTCATTCTTATCTTGAGGCTGTTTTGTATTCATTGAAGATACCATGCCCCCTTAGGCCTTAAAGAGACTGAGGAAGATTAAGCTGTGTTAAGTGATGGGAATAGTCTTAAATGTAAAAAGTTTATTTGCCACAATATCAACTCTCTCATTTTTTAATGGAGATCATTTAACTGTTTGATATTATTATAAGCAGGTCATGCTAACATATCTTAACTCTGGGCTCCTCTTCCACCAAAACTAACCTAACAGATTTCCAAAGATAGAAATGTGAGCTAAGCAGCAGTGTCCTGCTGATTGCCAGCAGTGTGGTGAGCCACAAACTTATAGCAAGCTGTCCTTACTTTGTGTTACAGGATAGGACATCCATGAATGCAGAGACATAGAGATTTACTGTTCCTGTTGAAACAACATATTTTTACCTTTTCCAGGTTTATATCTGGCTTCTTATGAAAGTGAAAGTCCGGAAAACCAGACAGAAAAAGACAGATGGAAATCCTTAAGGTAACCTCCCATTTTATCAGCTCAATTCTAAAGTACTTCCAAAATGCTGCATAGATAGGCAGAGCCTGTAAAGTGCTGGCATTGCAAGTGTGACCTCTGATGGAGGTCTTTTCCATTTATGACTAATTTACGGAGCTGGAGCTGCCCTGATAAAAGCTAATCTTAATCTCAAATTATCCACCGTTTAAAGGACATTGTTCTCCACTTGTGCGTTTCTGCAGTGCTGTGGCCATGCAGTAGAGGTCTCCAAGTTTAATGGAATCCTCCTACAGTCTGTGTCTCTTATAAGAGATGTAACACGGTTTGGTGTAAACAAGAATCTGAAGACAGTGATGCAAAAACAAAAGGAACCAAAAAACAAACACACTTTATAATTACTACTTATTCATTGTTCTTATGTTTTAAATTTACAGATCTACTATTTTAGGAAAGACTTGAAGATAAAGAGATTACTGCAGTAGGTCAAAGAAAAGAAATCCGCAAACATTTTGCACTACTGATTCCAAAGATGCCTGTTTGGGATTTAGACAAATTCTTTTGTTTGAGTTTTTTGTTAGCCTTTTTTTTTTTTTTCTTTTTTTTTCTTTTTTTTGACTGCCTAACGTGATGGATGAACTGGATTCATCCACTGAAATCAACAGAACTGTGCACAAGGACGCTTTTCTAACTCTGAGACAGAGAAGAAGGACAAACAGATTATTTGTGGCTGTGCCCAAACTGCGTCAGGATCACTGTAACTTTTGCCTCTGAAGGAAAATAGAAGAAAATCAGGAGCATGGAGAACCATGGTACTGCAAAAGAGAATGGAAAAAGTAGGAAAAAAAAAAAAAAGACAAAAAATAGACATAAATATTTCAGAAGCAGGTGCTTCAGACAACAGCTCTTTAAACTCTCTGAGGATTATAAAATTAAATCAGACACAGCAGCAATCTGGTTAATTGCTGAATGAAGAAAGAAGAACTTAATCTAACATTAGCAGTCCCCCAGCCTTGTTGAACAAAACACTGACTGCAACAGATATAAGCTTCCAGTGGATAAAAATGACATCACTCGCTCATAGATATCCATGTATGTCACATACAGATCACATCAGCATGGGAGAGCTGTGCAAATCCCGTGAATTTTTACAGAGAACAATCTGAAGTATGACTATTGCTTTGTTACTATTCCTGCCACTGCTGTTGTTTTTCTTACTGTGAATGTTGGCAGATCTGAGGAGGTTGTATATGGTAGTCCTTAAAGACCCTACACCCAACATTTAAAGCTGAACTGAAGAAGATGGACTCGGTTTACCTCTATTTAATGTGCGTAGCCTATTCCCTAATTTCGTTCCTGCTGAGGTGCATCCTTTAGAGGGCTTTATCACACTTAAAGGATACTGCATTATTATACAGTATTATACAGTACTGTTTATTTTGCAATTTGATGCTAAGAGAATAGGAAGGAAGAAGTAATTGCTCTGTAAGACAAAGGGTAATTTCTTTAAAAAGACAAAGGGTTTCAGGCTAGAATGAATGCACTCAAGTACAAAATCTGTCATTCGTTAGCAGATAACCATTTTTTTTCCTCTTTAGTTTTTAGGTTCTAAACAGTATCTGCCACTTCCTTACAGGTAATAGCAAGCAGGGACTACGTCTTCTTTTTAAACTTGTACAGTGATCATGGTGCTACTTTAACAGATACAATAAGTGATAATGAACTGTGTGGATGTTAGAGTCGAAAGCCAGAAGAGTTTGTGTGTGGAAGGACTGTGTGTATGTGGAAGGGCTGTTCCCACTTGCCCCCCAGAAACCTCAAAAAGCTTAGCTGAAACCTAAATGCCATGTGATACTTTGCTTTATTACTGACTTGATGCTGGCCTTTCAGATGTTCCACTCTGTCTATAATAGCAGGACATAAGACTTTCTTTGAAATCATTAACTGCTATATTTCAATTTAGAGTGATTCCAAATGGCCATAGGGTTTGGAAAACTGAAGCTAATCATAAAAGCTGGCTGTACTGGCCTCTGCATATAGACAGAAAGCTGAAACTGCTCCTGCCCACTGCCAGACCTTGCAAAGGTTGTCCATGCCTGAGTGAGGTGTTGAAATATGAGGCATTGGTGAGGCAGTATTTGAGGGCAGCCCAGGCAGCTGAGCTGATCTCGAGAACAATGGCCTGAGACATGCTCTGTGTCATATGCTAACGCTTGGTATCTCCAGGGCAGTTCTTAGGTTGGGTTTTGATCTGTGGAAACCTGTGCAATCTGGATCGTGGCCACATGGCATCCACTCTTGCAGCTGGCTGAGCTGTCCAGGACAGCTTCTTCTAGACGTGAGTACACAGGGATGTGATGAAGAGCGCTGATTCTCCTCTTCGTTTATCTACCAGCACACAAGTTCAACCAGGGGGAACATAAAAATGTCATGTCTGTACTTGGGCTCTGTATGGAAGAACTAAGTGTGAGGATGGGATGACATCCTTCCAGCCAGGGAGCAATTATTCCGGTGATTCTGTTGATATACTGTTTGTTAATTTTTGTCCATGAGCTATACAGGGAAACATACACACACAGCCATTGCTTCCAGCAGAACCATTTCCAAAATGATGCCATTAAAAAATTGTTTAATTCCAACCAAATCCAGAGCAATAACCATAAATGTATCCATAAACAATGGCAATGCTTACATGTGTTTGCTAAATGGCTTTTTGTTGTTTTTTTTTCTGTAATGTCTGCATTTTTTTAATAGGCAGAACAGGTTTTTTAGTTATCTGAAACCCACTGTGGGTGGATGGGCCCTTCCCTAAAACTGCTTTTTAAAGTGCAAATGATCATTTTCCAATGAACGATAGAGGCCAGTACAGCTGAGGTGATAACACCCGAAGATGAATCGAATTTTCATTTCTCATGATATTTTACATCCTCGGTACCTTCCATGAATTCAGGCAATTTTGTAAGTATGAGTTAAATTTTGGTCTCATAGCATTTATCACTGCTGCAAACTAAATTACATTCACAATCCAAAATTTTCAATCCCCAATACTTAAAATGGAAGCATTGAAGTTAGATTTAGGGAGGTATTAAGGGCTTAGTGGGACTTTCAGAAGCACCAGATCATCTTTAAGCCTTTATATAATCCCACATTTAAAAGGGTTTTTTTTTTCGAAGGTGCTAAACATCCTCATCTCTCGGTGGATACTAAAGCAATTAATGCTTCACAGAGGCACATGGCATATTGATGCCAGTACACAGAACAGTATATGATCTCCAGAAATGCTGCTTGCACCTTGCAAAATAACTGTAAGGCATGCAGTCATTAAACTAACATGAAGACAAGTTACAGTTAGTTATGCCGTGGCTTTCCACCACTGTTTTTTGGTGAATTTGCCTCCCTGATAACTGCATGAGCTAATGCAGCACAGAGAACAGAGCAAAACTAGAGCTGGAGGTCTTAGCGGGACTTTCAGAAGCCCCAGATCATCCTAGGGTGTTAACACCTTAAGCCAGTGAGATGACACAGTCTATCAGAAGCATTAACTTAGCTTCTGCCTATACAGCAGAAAAGACCTAAATATATTAAATCATTTCTGCACCTCCTGTTGTATAATCAGAGTGGTAGCACAAGTCCTATATTTCATTTTTTGAGAGTGCCATTCTGCAACATAGGGCTAGATCCAAAGCCCATCAAAATACGAGGTGTGTGCCTTCAGCTTGTGTTGAAGTCAGCAGAGGAACTTGCTCAGTGCCTTCCAAAAGACAGTTAATCATACAGTCTCACCCTCAATTTCACATCAGCATCAATCACATCACCTCATTAAAGGTGGACAGATAATTAAACATAGATCTTCTGGCCGTGACTGAATTTGGAAGGTAGAAAACTCGTGGAGTCTTACCCAGAAGTCTCACCCACACACCAGGGTACACTTGCACAGCACATCATTATCCCCCTGCTAGGCAGGTGGCAGTCCTGCTGTACGACTGGTGGGAACTCCTCACACAGATAGAGGACATGCAGGTCTGGAATCAAACTGTGATCTCAGCAGTGCTGGGATCAACACAGTGCAGACACGGCTGCTAAGGCACTTCGAATTAGAATCAGTTCAAGCATAGGGATGTTCTCCTTAGCTTGGAAGTATGTTATGATGTGGTCAGTATTGATAAGATAATCACCTGCTTACAATCAAGCCAGCCCATTACTGATACCTTGGTTAGTTTATCATGTTTTATTGCAATAGTTTATGCATCTTTTCTTAAAGCACATGAGCACTGGTTAGCACAATGGTAAATCCAGCTTAGAACGGCGTTCAGATTACTGAATATATAGTTGGAGTTATCAAAAAGAAAATGTGTTGGTAGAGAAGATATTGTTTTGCTTACAGTATCTGGCCTAATAATGACTGTTTTATGGGAGAGACCAAACTCAAGCTCAGTGATGTGCCAGGGGAAAAACCCCGATTGATTTTGATGGGTTTTGGAGCAGTCCTGCAACTGTAACTGTAGCACTACTCCAGGTTATTCATAGAGATTAAATTACACTGGCAACTTGAATAGTCCTTGGCCTTTTGTTAGGGCCAGTTGCAAATCTCAGATGGGCAGGTGCACTTAATAGGGTGAAAATCCAGCCTTGGCAAAAGTCTCCTCTGACTTTGCTGAAGTTTCAGAAGCAAATTCAAGGACTGAATTTGATCCAGAGAATTAATTCACATCTGAGAGCAGAATTTGGCCTTCTGGCTTTGAAACCTTTTTTCTTTTTAAAGCAGTAGAAATCAGCCTTACTGTCTCAGGAGTGACTTTTATCAGAAATTAAAACCCCTCTGATTGTAAACTGAGTATTTCCATTGTTGCGCCTGTAGAATAGGATTAGAAAGAGGTGAGGAAGCATGGCAAAGCTCCCTGCTCAAAGGCTCAACTGTGGGTCAAAAAATTTCTTTTTTGTTAATGGTATCTGTTAAGTGAGATTACCTCAGTATTTGGTGCAGGGAACTACTGAAATGTCGATGCTGTTCCCCAGACACAAATCTAGTATCCATACAGCAGTGCGTACACTGATGGGGGTGCAGCAGTGATAGATGTTCCAGTACAAACTGTCATGCCAATTCCTGTCCAAGCCCTGAGTTTTGTGAAGCTGGGATACAATGCTTTGGAAAGGTAGGACATTATTGGAAGTACACCTGAGGCAAAATGTATTTCATCCTCCATCCAACAGAATAATTACAAGAAAATTCTTGGAACTAAAAGTTCCTCTAGAGGGCTGGAAACAGTGGAGAATTTGTTACTTCATTGACAGAGATTTTAAGATCCAAGCAGCATGATAAAATAAGTACTAAAAAATTATGAGTAGCACCTTGACGGTTGTTAACTTTTGTATTTCACAGCATGGCAGCAGAGTGGAAAAAGATAACTGTGCATGTGCTATTCCTATTAACATCAGTGGCAGCTGGGCAGGCCAAGGCAGGAGAGAATAGTGACATATAGCGATGCATGCAGCAAGCTGTACCAATACTTTAACATTGGGTATGTTGGAAAGGAAGCACACTGCCTTGGAGTGTCCCTTCCTTTATAATCAACATCAGCTGCTCTGTAGTCCCTGAGCTGAGCAGGGGTGGCAACAAACAAGTTACCTTTTTTTCAGTGGAACAGATCTGGAGGCAGACCTGTTTTGTATTTATTTGTTTTACAGTTCTTTTTGCATATTTTCAGATATGCAAAAAATATCAGCTACATTGTCAGTGCGCACAGAAGGCATCGCATTCTGCACTTTTATACTATGCAAGATATATATTAGAAGTTAATAGCTTGTACGGGTGGCATTTCATACCCTCTGCAGAGGTGCAAGACACTGAAACTCAGGCTATCACCTTGGTTACAGAATAAAGTTAACTATGGATAACTTGTCTAGATCCCTTGCCTTGCACTGTGGCCAAACTCAGACTGTAATGCTGTACGTTCGGAGTGGCTTGGACTGCCACCTCTCCCCTTGATGCCTTTCCCTCCACAGAATTGGCATTTTGCTCTATAAACAGCCTTGCAAAATGCCGTGGGAATATTTTTCTGGTTCTCTGCCATATGCACTCATATACCAGAGCTGTCACTTTAGGAGTCCCTTCTCCCTTCCTTCCTGGCACCAGGAGTACCAGTCCAGATTAAAACTGCAGTGCAGCATTGCTCCCAGGCCTTCCTGAATGCAGAAAACTTCAAGTTCAGAACTCACATGTTCTGTAAGTTAAATACCTGTACAGTAAACTTCATTCTGAAATGCGCACAGCCTGTTTAATGGACCTGTGACCAGAAAATCCCAGAACCCATCTACCTTTTAGAGAAATGCAACTTCCTCAGTGAGCTGTGACTGGTCAGTATTGCATCATTGCTTTCATTATTTAATTAAGCTTCTACAATCCCCATCTTTGGGGGACAACTAAGCGTGTGATTGTTTCCTGATGTTTGGCATATGAGTACATAGAGTCAAGAAAATGGGGGCTATAAAATAGACAGCTGACACGAGATGTATTTTTCATAACAGCCCACGCTGGGTTACTGCTTATAGTATGTCCTCACCTTGAAGAAGAAGGAATTGTTCCAGTAAAACCCTCCTAACTCTTAAAGCTTTGTGAAAGATACAAGCACACAGCTATTAGATGTATTTCAAGATACGATTCTTACAAACAGGCAAGTACTTCCCTTAGGAGTCAGCCTGTAAAATGAAATAAAACTGCCAGTACACAACACAGATGGAAAACAAATTGGCTTCTGTGTTTCAGAACTCTTCACTTTTAGCAAGTATTCATCAGTATATGAAGGTGAGAAATCAGAATCACAGAATCACAAATCAGATTTTACTTTTGGGTTTTTTTCACTTTTGGCAAGCTCTGTGAAATGTGACGATACCACCTATCTTAAACCTATAGCCTAAGAGCATATTACTCCAAAATATTTATTCACAGTTTAAAAATGAGTAAGCAGAACTGTCCGTATGTTCAGACTGAGAAATTAAAAGATGTGTGTGTGGTCACCTGGAAAACATGTGCTTTCAAAAAATTACCCCAAATTGTTTGCAACGTTTATGTTTCATCTATTACTATAATTCCTTTTTACAACTGTGCTTGGAAAAAAAAAAAAAGGGAATAAATTAGTTTTTAAGGAAGAGTAAGCTAGGATAAAAGGAAATATGGATTAAAAGACTGGTAGGTACTGATTGTGTGACCAATAGTAATGAGGGGCTGTGTTTTTTCCATAGCTTTTTCTTTAAATTAAGCTATTTCATTTTCAGGCTGAACTGAAATCCCTTTCCCCTCCACACTACTCAAACCATGTAGATTTGTTGGAAGTCCTCAAAGCAATTACCAACACTTTATCAACTGCGCAGGCAGAAAACAGTAAGGTTACTTGAAAGTGGCTGTTATGATTTTGTGACTGTACATAGATATTGCAAAATGTTAATGGTAAAATGCATACTGTACCCCCATAAACACTGCAAGAATAGCATGGTCATTGTTATGCTTTATAGCTGTTGTGGAAAATGTCTTAACCCGCATTCATGATTATAGTGCCAGTCCTACTCCCATGCCTTTTTATACAGTTGTGGTAAGATTGTTATGAAATCCTTTTGTCAGTCATGTTCAAGCTAACTTACCTGTGTATAGAATTTATATATTAAAAACCCCTAATTTATACTGTGTTTTAACAGTTTGCCTGAACTGTCTATGGTTTCTAAATTTTGTAATGTGAGTGTCAAATAAGAATAAAAAAAATTGGTCCAGCCGTGTGCATTTTGTTTCCCAATTTTATTTCAAGTGGAGATTTCAACACTTCTGAATTACAGAATGAGCTGAAAATGACTGCTCTGAAACACCAAAAAATACAGAGATACTTCTGACTCAATGCTGCAGTTCATGAATACACATATAGATGTGAAAGACGCCTGTGGTGTCTGCTTTTCCTTGCTTCCACTGACTGCTTCTCTCTTCATACTCAGACACTTGGAAGACTGTACTGCACTTTATACTGCAAGGAAAAGAGACAAATTCTATTGTTTCTCACTATAATGTGTTTTCCCAAAAAGGAGTCATAGGCTCAAAATACCACAGTGAGAGCTGCAGCTTGGCCTGAATGTTTTCAGTCTGTTCCTATAAAACTTTGTGGTACAGCTGATCTTTAAACATGTTCTTTTTATTATTGGTATTGCAGTAGTTGGAGAGCTCCTATTTGGGGACCTATTTCAGTAAGTACGTACAGTAAGACACATCCATGCTTCAAGCAGCTTAAATTTGTTTTAAAGAAAGAGGCTTAGCAGTGGAGTTTCCTTGATAAAGCATTACATTGCTTCTGTGGGTTGCTTTTGGTTCTGCCTGGCTGTGTGTAAGCAGCACACTGACTGCAAAGCCTGCAGAAGTGAATGGTGCAGCCCCTTGCTCAGCCCAGTGCTCTCACAGTGGCACAGCTCTTGCCAAGAGGAACTAACTCTGGCTGAACTTCCTCTGAAATGGAGCTTATTCAGGCTTCCCAGTGTCAACCCCTGAACCTTTATCAGGTTAAAGCCTTTCAGTCCTCAGAAGACTCAATTATGCCACAAGCAGAGAGTGAGAGAAGCTGAAGTTTCAGCAGAGCCTATGAGCCTTGCAATAAAAGGGAACAGATCAGGTCAGCTCAGCCCAGGGTGACCCCAGCACCGTGTGTTACAGAAATTAAAACCAGTGTACACACCAGCAAGCAAACATCTTGCCCTAGCAGCAGTCTGCCAGTCACTGAGGGCACAGCATTCTGATTGCCCTTAGCAGATTCACACGGTGTATGGATGTGCCATAGGCTGCAGAGGCAGTTCCTGTCGGCCAGCTGTCTCAGCTCGAAGGAAGAGATCTCATCACTGGGCCAACTTCACCAATGCAAATAAACACAAGTGTGCATATGCTAAGTTCTGGGCCTCTGCTTTCCTAAGGAAAATTTCAGTAACTTAATAATGTGGGAAATGTGTCTCCAAGCCCAGATTTGAACTTGCTTTTTTGCTGTTGCTATTTGCATTTTTGTGTTCTACTGCATAAACTGCAAACCTTCTAAAAGTATCCCTTTAAAAAATAAAGTGTCAAGGGATGGAGGTACCACTGTCCTTCGGTTCTCGCTGCTTGTTCACACTACAGCTCCCCTTATCTCTTGAATTTATGCATGCCACAACAATCTGGGACAGCTCCTCACCTGCCCATTAGTTACAGTGATTTGTGAAATGAATAATGTTTTTCCCTGACACATCTTAGAAAGGTTCCTGGTGTTCTTTTTCCATCCCCATCATTCAGCCTCTTCTAAACAGGTCGTGTTGTCATTACTCTGTCCTTGAGCTCCCAAGCAAGGCACAGCTATGATAGTCTCTCCAGCACTGTAAAACTCAAATCCTGGAATTGCAGAAATCCACAAACTACAGGCAGAACCAATAATCAACCATACTCAGGCACTGACCAGAGAGAAGAAAAACAAAACCAATACATTTTAATTAAAAGAAGCAAGCACAATTCTGAAAGTACTGAAAGCCAGGAGATTTTGGCTCTGTCACTGAGCCTCCTTCTGAGGCTCTGGGCAAAGCAATCAACCTCTGCTTTAAATTTTGTAACCAAACAATGAGAAAAGTAAATGAGATTTACATCTCCTGAATGGCATCTGTGAGGATGGATCATCTATTGCTGTAAAGTTCTTGAAAAAGGAACCAATACAAGATTGCATTTTGAGGGCAATGTTCTGAATGTGGCTTTTCATGCATGCACAGATGGATCCCATCGGGGTAATAACACTGCAGAGTAATGTCTTCTGTTGCACAGACAAAGTAAAGCGTGGTTCCATTGTGAGTTACTCTCTCAAGTTGTGCACACATTTGGTGTTGTATGAGCTAATTAAACAAGGATATATCTCATATAAACAAAAGGAAATGCCACACGAATTGGCAAAAGAAAGAGCTTTAAATGCACTCAAAAGAGTTTCCCTCCCATCTTCACTGTGATTTAGTTCCTCTAATTTGATTTTTCATTGTTAGATCATTGCCATTTTAAAAACGGCCATTTCTAGAGGGGCTCTCACTCTCTATGCACTACATCACTTGGTCCTGGCCAGTGAACTTCTGATTTTATCCTTCTCAGGAATACCACCTGAATTCCAGCAGCCTGATGTTTCTCTTCTGCCGGGTCTCCACTGCCACCTCCTGAACAGGAAGGAAAAAGAACTGCTCTCAGTACGGCTTTTCTTTGGAATGTCTGCAGAGGTATCTCTGAACACACTGTCTTCTGTTCAGCACGAAGACAGCAATATTTGGAAGTCTGCTTTGTAGCATACAGGCTGCTCTCTGTAAAGCCTATTGTAAGGCTTTTACTTCAGGGCGAAATTTCCTTAATTTACATTATGTGTGTCTGATACGAAGAACATATGACATTTATATATACCACTTCTCCAAAACTACTCAAAATGAAAAGCTAATTATTCTTAACTTCTGACAGATTTATTCCTCCTTCAGTTGTCAGTCAAAAAACTCTTATCGAAAACACTAAATTTTACTAGCTCTCATGTGTCGCATTTTCATATTGAATAACAGTTATTTCTGTCCCTTTTTCAGTCTGAAGATCTTTCTTGCTAACAGATGAGAACCAAGATATCTTAGAAGGAAATTTTTCCTGCTTCAAGGTACAGTTGGTTTTGATATTCTCTTTATCTTTTCTTTCTGTTGCTTGCAGTCTGCCTATTCCTCAGGCTGGGGCTGAGGGAAATTGGCTGTTGGGAAAGCAAAACACTGCAGATCTTACTGCTATCTTTGTAAATAATAAACCATTTATGTGCTAAAATAACAAACTGCCAAAGCTATCCTTGGCATTGAGAGATTAGGTATATGACAAGGACTGCAAGGTAACATGGCTTTTCTAACGATAAATGGCAATAAACAGAGCTCCATAACTCAGTTTCTATTCTTAAAAAATAAATAAATGAAGAGAAATAGGATTTTCAATCTAGTGAAAACCAGATTTAAATGTCTTCCATTTTAGTACTGTTTGCTGATAGTTTGGGGACTGATGTTAAAAAGACCCAACACTCATTCAACTAAAGGAGCACTCACGTTAGGCACTGCGCTGTGTTACAAAACCTCTGTGTGTCAGAAGGAAAATGTGTTAAAGCCGTTCTGGGAAAGAGGTCCTGAGTTCAGGATGTTTCAGTGCACCCACTAACAGGCAGAGATCCATAATGCTCCCACTGAGTGGACTCATTAACACCGAGTTAATGAATTGGAAGGTTGCCTATCAGATGCAGCTTCCCTACGTTTGTACATTCTTTCTTCGTGTGATACAAATCTCTTCTGTGCTAGAGGAGCTTGCAATCACATCTGTCCACTGCATAATGCATTAATTCAGGGTTTGCTCTCCTTGGAGCCTCTGTCTGTGCTGGAAGCACAGTTCCCAAGGGCAGCACTCTGTGGGCACCCCATGGCAGCAGCACAGCAGCCTGGCCCCAGCTCTGCCATCCCAGCTTCTCTTGTTGGGAACGTCCTCGTGATTCTTCTCAGCAACACCTGTGCTGTGGGGTCAGATCAATTCTGCACCACCGAGAGGAGACTGCAGCCTGCTGACTTGGGCAGAAAGTTTGATCACCGCACGGCCTGCACTCAGGGAAGGCTCTTATGGCTACTACTCGTGAGCTGCCTTAAACATTAAGTGCCAGCGTGAAGCCAGCTGTAACGGCGGGAACCACCACGCGCCAAAACGCTTTGCTGCAACGTCTGCCGGGGTACAGCAGCTCCCTGGTGGGGGGGGAGCACCACTGTGTGAGGTGATGCTGGGGGCTGAGAGCGGCCTTTGAACCTCAACACGAATTTGAGACCTCAGCTCCTCAGAGCTGCCCTGCAATGGGAGCGGGAGCGCAACGAAACCAATCCTCACAGAACCCGCCAATACTGAGGCGCTCAGGGGGCGGGGCGTCCCGTCCCCTCCCCCCCCCACGGCCCTTCCCGCCTCTTGCCGTGCGTGTGACGTCAGTGCGCAGCACTTCCGGGAGCGGGGCGGG
>JAOWBP010004313.1:11952221-11963510 GCA_028571105.1 Tragopan temminckii
TGCCATCTTCCATCACTAAGCCCTTGAGATGTGCCACTGCTCACAGTCAGGAGAAATAACTCCTAGCTGGCTTCCAGCAACCGTGTGCCCTGCTGGTGTGTGTTAGCAGAAACCTCTGTGTCTGAGCCCACGCATTTTCTTCCCCCTTAGACTGGTAATGGTGAAAGAAAAATGGTTCCTTTCCATTTAGCTTCTGAGTGTGCAGGAGAGGTTATTGCTGATGGCTGCACCAGGGGCGTACCCATGGGCTGCTTCAGGTTTGGTTCATATTTTTCCCTTGCAGATCGATATGCCTGTTTTATATTTAGCTGCAGAAAATGCAAAATACTTTCTCAACTGATGTACAGTGGGGACAGTGAGCAGGCCTAAGGCAGAGGGAAGTGACTCATGGTCACAGGTAACTGAAGAGCAAAAAAGAAGGCAGATTGGGCTGAGTGCTGCCAGCTCTCCTCCCAGGGAGCAGTGCCAGGAGTGGCCATGCTGACATCCTGCCAGCATCTGTGCTGGGAAACATCTCGTGTCCAGCCCGCTTGACCCCTGTCGAAGTAACTTGTTTTGCCATTTGTCACTGCCAAATGTTTCTTTCTTCTGCCTCAGTCAGTTGGTTTGCCACTCATTTGACTCACTGCATAATTAACTTTGCCAGCCAATTGACTTGCTGCGTGATTATCTTTGCCAGTCACTTTAGTCCCTGCATATTAATCATGGTGTCTAATGGGCCTCAGGGCAGGCTGCAGCCTGGGGGAGATGCAGCAGGTGCTGGCAGCCCTGGCGCCCGCAGGCACTGCCAGGCATTGGGGGAGAGCCACAGTGCCATGCTGCCACTTGCTGCTTCTCTTCTCTGACCTGAATTTAACTTCATTTCCCAGCAGTGCCCCCCTGCAGCCCTGCCCCTCCTCGTTTCATAGCTCTTGTTTCATACTGTGTCCCCGTATCTTTGGCAGCTTCTGTGATAAACCTCCCTGGGTGCTTCCCTGCACTCCTGTGTGGACCAACCACAAATCACCTGCAAGGCACCCATGGGTTCTTTGTTCAGTTTCAACCAAGGGGCTGCTTTTGCAGGATGCCTCGGAAACATTTTCTGACTTAGAATGACAAGTGTGAAGAGCAGTTGCAGACAGTTTATACATCCTCCTCATGGAAAATAAACCTGTTAGTGCATGCCATATGCTACAAAGAAGTGGCTTGTGGCCACGCAGCTGAAACCATAGAGCCTTTCCTTGCTTCTTTGTCTGCTCATCTATTTGTCTTCAAAGTGGGAGCCCCTAACAGCTGACGCTTCTCCTTCTGTCCTATTTGCTAAATAGCCGTGGACTTTTTAAGTAATGTACAGAAAAGGTTTGGATGTTGTCAGGAATAAATACCGTAATGCCTAGATTTATCATTTAATCACAGAATAATGTACTTTGAAAAAAGATTTTCCCTGCCTGCCATTCGAAGAGGTTTGTTTTTCTCCTTTGGAGCAGATTTCCTTTAAACTCTTCCTCATCTGTGCTTTGTTCTGCCCATTCTGCCTAAGTTCAGTTCTGGCTCCTTTATTGCTTAATGAAATTTTGTATGACTTCATTCCCTGTTGGATGCACTTCAGCTCTAAAAATACAAGCCGGCACCAAGACCAAGCAGACTTCCAATTTAATTTTCCCTGATGGTGTTTTCTAGTTTGACTGGACAGATAGAATCTATTGCTAGGATTTTGGCCTCTACGTATCCTCTTACACTGACTGGCTATTTCATAGAGGGGTTATTCTTCTTGCTTGGAGGCCCTATACCAAATTCTTGTAAGGAACTATTTACAATCATCTCCCATTGCTTCATGTTTTACGTTTGATTGCAACCAACAGCATCTCACAGAACCTGTTTTTTCTAAAGTGTCAAAGAAGATAAATCCCCAAATGAGATACAAAGGCACAAATCTATCCTGTGCAGTCGAGCATGTCGTTATTTCACCTAATTTTGTTGAGGAAGCTCCACATCAGGAGATTTGCAGTTTTTGCAGGTCGTGTGGCATGAACATGTGCTGCCTTTGCCTGCCGCCCTGAGCGAACTGGCATGAGTCTTTTGTTCACACAAAGAGGAAACAAATATTCCCCCTCCTCTCCAGCTTTTACATTTCCTAACGTGCTCCTTGGACAGCCAGAATTATTATTGTAGTGGTTTTATGTTGCAAGAGTCCAAGTTCTTTGGCTGACAAACGTGTAGACAAATCATCTGTCCTGGTTTGGTCCTCCCATAACTTCCGCATAACAGAAGGAAAAGGAATGATCCCTTCCCAGCTGCCCCACCGTCTGCATTTCAGTCTGGGCCACGATAAGGGTACTCTGCTGGGAAGAGATCTGAGGTTCACAATCTGGAGTTTTTCTTCTGAAGTTCAGTAACTTCAGAAAAAAATGAGTTCATGTGTGAAGTATGACTGCTGGATTTTTTCTTTCTTTTTTTTCTTTTTCCTGAAGTGTCTCTGCTCAGCCTCTCCCAGCAGTTCTGAGCTGCAATAAACCCACTCAGAATCCCAACAGGAGCTAGTTCTGACTGGTGGGGACAGTGGGGCTGCCAAAATGCGATTTCAGCAGAGGAAGTGACACATCTGGACTGAATTCCTCTGCTTGACATTTAAGAGCAGTTATTGGTGGCTTGGCTGGGGTTGTTGTTTTGGACAAGACTTAGGTCCGTGGGGGTGTCCTAATGCAGCCCAGTCACTGCTTGCTCTCTCAAGGAGATCTGGGGGTGAAGGCGACAGCTTTGTTTTTTCCCCAGGTCAGTCCCTGCCTTGTCGAATACAAAGACTCCGTGCATGGGGAACTCTGGCAGAGAGGAGGAAAGAAAGACAGTCCCTGCAAAGAGCTCTAGCTAAAGATTAACCTTGCTGACTAATTGAATGTTGGCAATGAAAAATGTTAAAACAAATACCAGAGAAAGAGGCTGTATTTTTTCCCTCCATCTGCTGATGAAGGGCTGCCTTGCCACCTGTTAGGTCCAGCATCTTTGGATATTAAGTAAACCCAGCCTTCTTCTCTGATACAGTAATAAAGAAGTTAATTCAGCTGTATTAGAGAAATTTACAACCTAAAGGAAACCAGTAGCAGTAGCCAGCATAACTTGAGTGTCCTTCAAGTTATACTTCACACCCACCCAGAACACGGAGATAACCATGTTTGCTTTCACTTTGTAAGTATAACTTTCTGGATGACTAAAGCGGTAAGTAATGAAATGCAGCTTTTGCCATATTTCTGATTTCTCCTGTATTTATCCATCTTTCTGTAAAAGAGCTGTGGGTCTGCAATCCCCCCCATAGGAAAAACAGGGGAAGACTTCCTGCCAGGGAAAGCCTGGCTAGTGGCTCTGGCTGCCCTGCTGCAGCTGGGGAGATGTTGGGGCATGGACTGCTGCTGCCAGGAGATTTCAGCTTCAGTGATAGACTGGATTGGTTTGGGAAGTCCTGGTTTAACATCTGTACTGTTGTCTCTACCTCTGGAACACCGGTGCTCCCATACTGGGGAAATGAAACAGTGAAGAGGCTGTTGTGAGCAGCTCGGGTCTGTTTATTGAGTTGCCCGTGGGGCAGCCAGAGTCAGCTGCAGTCAGCATCTCGAGAGCCTGTATCAGAGAGCGGCACAGCTATGGAGGTGAGAGATGAGGTTATTGCAGCAAGTGCCCTTGTGGGCAGCACTGGGGTGACTATACCCTTGGGCTGCAGGGTACGTTGTCACTGGAGGTCAAAACGATATCAAATCTTGACACCCCCCAAACTCAGTGCAAGATCTCTCATCCCTAGCAGATCTGACTTGCAATGATGCCTGATTTCCAGAAACAAGGGAGGAAAAAAAGGCAACAGTGGGGGAAGGGGGACAGGGATGCTGTTGGAAACTGTTGGCCTTTTAAGACCTCTTATAAAGTCTCTCTATTATTGCAAAGATGAGCTTGCTATAAACTCCCGAATGGACAGACGGCAGCTGAGATGTGAGAGAACGGGGCCTAAGACAGTTTTCTATTATCTGGGAGATTTCTGTCTTAATAGAAGCTTTCAGAGCCAGCACGAGTGTTGAGCTGTAAAATTATGCCCCTGTAGGAACAGTGTGTTCTGATGGAAAAGGCAAATAAATTGTTTTGTGACTTGATATTGGGCACACAGTATTGCTCTGCTGGTGCTGAAGTCAGAATGACTCCATCACAAATAGTGAGCCTTAATATCTTCTGTGGCAAAAATAAAAATCACTTTCTGTTCTCACTAAGAAAATACTTTGCCCCTATGGGGTAATTCCTGTTAAAGTTGGCTGCTCTGTCCATCTTGCAGAAAGTTTTCTTCTCCTCTGTAGCACAGAGCAGCAACCCTTTCTACTCTTGTACACACACTTTTCTTTCATTTTTCTTTTCACAGTCTCTACTGTCTCAGCCTGTAACTGTGAAATTAATGTTTACATAATTCAAACCATTTAAAACTAACCAAAGCAAACTGTCAACTTCCAGTTCGGGCTGAAATGGAGAGCAGTCCATGAACCAGTACACACACGTGTACACCCACCTGCCTGTCACACAGCAGGATTAAACGCCAGCAGCCCATAATTTCAGCTTAGCCAAGGCTTCTCCACCCCACTGTTCTATGCCTTGCAATTTCAGTGGTTGGCCAGGCCTCTCTGCATGCAGAGAGTGGTTGTGTAGGCTTATGGTCAACAAAACAGATCATGTACTTGGTCTTGCCATTACTTTATTTATCTTACTACTTGCTTTACTCACCAGTTCTGGGTGGTGTCTCTTTCTGGGACGCCAGCCACAGCTTCCATTATTGGCTGCACCCTTTATCATAATTCTGTATTACTTCCTTTTCTGCCAATGGCAATCACATAAGTGCAACGAATTATTTACCTCCTTTCAGTTTAAATACGATCTATGTATTTCAGCTCAGCTTACTAGCCTTTACATTAACAGTGCATTTCTGTTTAAGGATTTTAATTGGATGCATGTTCCAATAATTCACACAATATTTATTTTTTCTGTCAAAAAACTTAATTCAATAAAGAGCCCGCCTTCATGGCTTACAGGTTTCTAAAGAGAAAGAATCTAATGAATTTTTAGTGTTAGGCTTTTTTTCCTCTTTCTTTAATCTGCAGTCAAGGAACTGTAATTACTTTTCACCTTGTCTTCTGTTTGCCTTTTGCATTCCACTTCTCCTGCACTTGGGTATGAATCATGCTTTACTTGGAATCATGGAAGAGCAGGCATGGGTGTGCTGCTGGTTCTGTGTTGGGTCTATACTTTCAGTAGAGACACTCAGCTGCTATAAATCAGCAAAGGAGTCAATGAAGCCAACTTGGTTTAGACAAGCAAGGGATGTGACCCTTGGTCTTCTGCAAGAGAAGGTCCTTAGCCCTACCCCTTTGAAAATTGGAATTTAAAACAAAACCAAAGAATACATGGCTGTCAATCAAACACATACTGTTTCTTCTCTTGGTGAGGGTTTTCCTCCTCCTAGGAATGCAGTTGATAGAATTCAGATAAAAACCCAGTGCCTAAGAAAGACCCTTCAGCAAAATGTTTGTCCGGCACTGTTAGGACTTGCCCCTGGATAATGACTTAGATCCACCTTTATCTTTCTCTTGCAACTCTCACACAATTAAGCAGCCAATTCCAGTGTTCACTGAAACTTACTGATAATTATCAGCCTGAATCTGCTCCTACTGACAATAAATTTTACACTGGTGGAACACAGTGGGCTTTGGCCCATCTCTTGCAGGTTACCTGCCTATTCTCAGTGCTTCTTTTGAAATCTCATGCACTATCAGTGAAGCAATAACTCTCTAGGCTCAGCTGAGCTTTCCCTTGAACCTGGTCTCTAATTAACCACTGCTTTAATTTCTTATCAGCAGATTAGCTTACTGCAGAAACATTTGGCATTTCCATAGCTTGTCAAGTCACATAGGAACGCGGCTTCTGTCATCTTGCTACAACCTTGGTGTTACACAATGTATCAGCTGAAGTCTTAGAAGTTTTCCAGACCTTTTAATCTTCACTTCTCGCTTCCTATTGATCCTTTCAAATAGATGTCATTCCACCCACAGACATTTTGCCCCATGGGGATCTAAAGCAAGCTGGGATGAGTAAAGACCCATTTCTTACACCGAGGAAAACATAAGAAAGATTAGGGTCTAACTATAAGCCTCTATTTAGGAAGGCAGTAAAGCTTGCACTTAATCCATTCCTGTTGTAAAAACTGGTGTTGAGAGCTATAGAAACCACAGCCTTATTTGTACTAGATGTTGTACAAATGTATAATGAAGAGGAAGTGTTAAATTCTGAAAGACTGCCTAGAAATGTAAGGATAAAGTCAACAGGGAGAGCCAAGCAACAGACAGGCGTATGGGAAACATGACAAAACTATCTACAGAGGAATTCACTGGTCAAAACAAATTACCTGATGAACGGTGCTGTGATTTCTGTGGGTACTGTGGCATATCCTCAGCCCAGAGCACATGTCTAAGTCTAATTGAAGAAATTAATGTTTAGCATGTGCTTCAGTGCTTTGCTGAATCAGATTCATATAGTACTGCCACCAGCCATGTTAACGCTGGATGGAGATGAGCTAATGTGTCTGGTATCAGTGAAATTCCTTAGTGTCTCCCAAATGGAGTACGCTGTGTCCAGCCAGAAGAACTGAAGCCCCTTTCTGTACTGTGATTTTCAACTCTGATTAAACCATCTCAACATACATTCCCGAGCCCACTGATGTAATTGATTCCTTCCAGAGAAAACACTGTAGAGCAACACTGCCAGGAAATGGGAGCCCTCGCATTTGGAGCCAGTGTTTGTTGTAAATATCCTGACTGACGTCTTTTGTGTGGTAGCTTGAGAAGAAGCTTGTTTTGTCACCCTTTTCAACTGCACTATTGTCCAAGTCTGGAAAGAAACTGGGATCTCATCTGTGGAGAAGAAAAATCCATCTTAGAAAAAGAGATGAAATACAATAAGGGCAAAAGCAGCCTGGAAATGGGCTTGCAGTGAGAAAGTACGTTTCCTGGAGGTCTTGTCAAAATAATCTTTATCAACAAAGGACTATTAAGTGCTATGAGATTTGAGCTTTTCTTTGCTGTTATTGTAGGTTCAGTGAGTCAATATTCATTTCCCAAAAGTGATACTCTCCCTGACCTATGGTTGCAACGTGACCCTCTGCCCCTTGCTTCAAACAAATTCAGCAGCTTTGCAGCGCTCTGGAAGCAGCCAGCTCACCTAACTCTGAGGCATTTCCCAGAAGCAGCAAAATTCAAGGGGAGTTTTGCAACTAACCTGAGTGTTTGTGCTAGGCACTCTACCACAGCCACAGCACAGACTGGAGAGCCCTTCTGCTGGAATCAACAAGCCCCTTGTCTCTGTAAGTACTACAGATGTGCAAAGCCCCTTTATGAATTAAGAAGCAAAGATACATTAAAAATAAAACAAAAAACACACACAACAAAGAAAGAAAGAAATCAGTTTGTTCGCATGCTAGTATTATTAAATGTCATTATATTGTTAAGCATCACAGCTACTGAGCTTGGACCAGAGCTCTCACCAGCTGAAACCAGCTAGTGACTGCAGGCTAAGGCATCTGGGCAGGCCAGCACCAACTGGAAATGCACTTACAACCCTTTGCCACCTTTTTTTCTTCCTATCTGAGAGTTACATCTACATTTCAGATGACAAGGAATGAAAAACCTATTTTCTGCAGCCTGCTGGCAACATAAATGTACCTTTGTACAGAGTAGAGAGTACCTTTGTACTTTGTAGAGAGACAAAAGTGATGGGAATGTGGAACATATGCAGGATGGAGGACTCTACTCTGGATTCCCTCCATGCTATTTTATAGATTCTGCCATGCCCATGGATGGTGAGTCATGGTGTGGCAGAGAATGATGCTGTCACACAGCTGGGTGAAGCTAAGGGGCTGCTCCTTCATGTGTTAATATGAAAAAGCCCTTTTGCAGGAAGAGGTAAATGAGGAGGGACTGCAAAGCCAATGAAAAATATTGTTTTTTGGTGGGTTTGCACTGTTTTTATATTCTCCCAGGTGTCTCATTAAAAATGTATTAAAATGAGACAATTAGCTGCTACTGAGAATTTACTATGCTGCTGCATCAAAGTACTTTGGAGTACTTCATAAATACTGAGCTGAGTAATTGTACCTATCTCTGCTGCGTGCCACAATGGCAATGGACAAAGGTGAGGGTCCTTGGAAGATATAGTCTGTAATGAGGTAAGGAAATGAATGTTTAATTAGTCTAATTATAAACAGCATATATAAACTAATGTGATTAGCAGTGGCTTGACTGGCTTTTTTTTATTATTATTTGCCACTTGTTTCCATTCAGTTTCTTTCTGGTTGGTTGCAGCATAGGTACCCTGATAATCAAATAAGAAAAAGCAGAAGCAATATCCATTCAAAAACAAACAAACAAACAAACAAACAAACCAGTTCAGAAGCCCTTGTGCTTCTTAAAAATGAAAAATGTGGGCACATGTCATCCAGAAACCACCACCTGACAGTTGCAGCTTCTTCCACAGGTCTCTTCTGGCCTTGTTTCTTCTCTTATTTCTGGAGCAGAACTCAGGTCTCAGCTGCTCTCAGAACCAAAAGTATCAAGACCAGCTTTTCCAGGTCAAACCTACCATGCACGCACAGCCAGTCCCCGTGTGTGCTGCACTCACATCATGGATGATGTCCTCCTTGGGCACACGTGTGCTTGATTCCTGCAGGCAGAGCCACCGATGTGGAGTGCTGACCTTTACCTCTCCCTGCTCTGAGCAGTGATGTACCACTTTTGCACATCTGCAGCACACTACTGCTGCTTCTGCCTCTGCAGCTCTCTGCTTCTGGGTGTGGGTTTGCACTCCAGGAAAGGAGAGAAAGAAATAAGAAAAGCAGTACGGCAGGTGAGTGGCAGGAGAGGATTTCTGATTAACTTTTTCACAGACTACAGTTTTATTTGAGAACATACCGGTTCCAGTTTTCATAACAATGCATTTTCCCTTGACAAGTGCTGATTTCATTTTATATAGTTGTCTAAATAGTTATCACATCTCTAATGCTGCTAGCCAGAAACGACTCCCCGGTGTGTCAGATCCAGACCTTCCAGTAATTTGTGTATGTAAATTCAGATTATTATCAGGTTCACACGTAACAAAATGAAAGAGCATATACAAATTATCTGCATAGAAATCTCCATAAGATATTCACATGTGGAAAATTAATGTTTCTTGTTTGTATAAACGTCTGGACATGTGAGATCTATCAATCAATCTCTCATGTACCCATATAGCTCAGAAGCATGTGGCAGTGAGTCCTAACATCATCTTCCAGTAGTTCATAAAATGTGATTGCTAACAGAAGCTGATCAGAATTGAGAACTGAGAACTGTTACGATCAGTTCTTTGCCACTGTGAGTCTAAAATGTCCTTTTTTTTTTTTTCTTTTTTTTTATTCCTGCTATGAATTTCACTTGTATAACAGTCAACTCAACTATAGTAATCTGGGAATTAGCAGCCCAGGTCTGTTCAGCGCTGCATGATGCTTAATGCAATTAGCAGAGTTAATAAAATGTTGGACAGGTGCCTCATACCAGGGGAAAAAAGGCGTTGTTCTCACATGCTTAGGATCAAACAGTTACATTACCTTATTTCCTTTAAGAAAGCATTCTTAAAATGTAATGAAATGAAGAACAAAATCACTGACCCGTTACTGGCTGAATTCAGTTTCCCTGTTTTCTACTTCCAGGATAAGATCTTCAGAAAACAGTATGAAAATGCTTGCAGAGGGACACACATGCAAAAGGTGAGCCAAAACAGACAAAGCCTGGAGACAGTTACCCTGGAATATCTGAGGAACAAGTTGAAGTCAGCTCTGAAGGTAACAGAAGGCAGAGAAGAACAAATTTACTGTTCCTCCTCTTGTTGACAAAGCTCATCTTCGGAAGTCATACACTCAACAGCTTAACATCTGGAAAGATGTTAGAAAATGAGTCAGTGAGAGACAGGTGAAAAATACTGATGTGTAGAACTGCAGGGAGAAGGCCTTCATGCTCCTGCTGGAAGGTCCATGAAGTGTACAAGGACATTGTCAGTAAGGTAAGCATGCTAATCTACTCATATGATTCTGTGAAAGTCATTTTTGGTCCACAGTTGTCATGTTGGTGCTGCTGGTGAATATAACATGGGAGAGTTATTGAAGGCCTGGGCTAGGAAGCTGGTCTTTGCTCACAGGACTGTAGCCACCCTGGGCTAAGAGAGTTCCTTAATCCCGCTCATCTGGAGTATT
Source organism: Tragopan temminckii (assembly GCA_028571105.1). Lineage (NCBI taxonomy): Eukaryota > Metazoa > Chordata > Aves > Galliformes > Phasianidae > Tragopan > Tragopan temminckii. Next base: position 11,962,498 of record JAOWBP010004313.1, read on the forward strand.
TACACTCCTCACAGCACCCAAGTGTCAGCAGGTATACGGGCAGCCACATTTCAGCTTTGAGTCATCAGGGGAAAGCAGTTGGGTCCAGGGCCTGTAGCGACTGGAAATCGTAACCTAGGGTTGGCTGCGTGTGCTCTGCAGGATGGCTTGGTGGGCTTGATCCATTTTCCCCACATACACACATAAAACACCCACACATCTGGCTTGTATTAGCGTGCCCTCGTTGGCAATTGCTCTAAAGACAAACTCATCTGGGAAGAACTGGAGTGTCTGAACCAGCTGCAGCTTACCCAGCCTGTGTAAAGCACAGGCAGAGCGAGGGAGCAGCAGAGGACCTGTGCTGTCCTGCTCAGCCAGCTCTGGGCATCCTAGTGGCCAACTTGACAAGGTGCCACGCTTCCAGAGAATAGCATTTCCCGAGCGTTTGCAATAACCTTTTGTTTGTAAATCTGAAATGCCATGCCCTCTTTTCCTACGCCTAACCCAGTCATTTTGCTTTTCCAAGGACGTATACTTTCAGAAATAAATAAATAAATAAACACCATCCCTTATTTTCACTGTTTGGGAGCCAAAGGCATCCACCAAAGTCACAGCTCTCTAACCGTGGGGTTTGGGGGGCCGGACACACGGGGCCTTTCCTACACACCGGGGGTCCGCAGGGAGGCGAGGACAGGGTTTGGCCGCGGTCTCTGCCTCGAGCAAGGAGGGGCTGCGTGAAAGGTGTACCGAGAGGATTCTGATCAGCACAACTGCCAAAGCCAATTACGAGGAGGAGGACGCTATAATTATATCAGGGAACAGCTGTACTTCATTAGGAGCCCTCGCGGGGCGGCTCGATGCTCGGCCACGTTACGCACAGCCGCTTTGCGCTTTTCCTCGCCTTCCTTCCCTGCCCGAGCTCTGGCACGGCCCCGGGGCGCTGCAGCTGCCGGAGCTGTGCCGCGTCCTCAGCGCTGCGCTGCGTCCCTGGAGCTGCACCTGCCCCTGCCCCGCGGGCCGCGCTCGCTGTCTCG
>JAOWBP010004313.1:11963610-11992894 GCA_028571105.1 Tragopan temminckii
CCCTTCCCTTTCAAATACAACCAGCCATGACCAGGAAGTGTTCTGCTAGAATAAAACTGGTCTATTCCCATCAAAATCTCCAAGCTGTGCAAGTTATCCCTGTACAGATCTGCAGTCTGAGTTTCTGAGTCAATTTCTGAACACGAGAGGGAAATCAACACGTGAATGCAGAATCCTTGTTACTGGTAGGAAGTTTAAAATTAAAGCTGAAGCTAAAATCGCTTGTTATTACAGAAAATATTTGAATTGTCTTAGTGAGGAGGTTTTTTTTGTTTTTTTACATTAATGGGGTATCTTTGGTTCGTGCTATTTTCATTCTGATGTTTGTTGTATAACTGGATTTTGCACGTACTGTATTTTGATACAAATTGTCTAGCACTACAACTATCGTAAATGGTCATCAACAGTAAACAAAGCCCAGTCACTGTGTGTTGGGTGAAAAGAGCAGATTAGCAGTAAGACAGCTGACAGAGGAAGAGACAGTGTGAGACTGCAGCCCTGAAGCATGTCACTGACTTCAGGCAATGCAGATCAGCAGGAGACAGGACTGCAGCAGATGGTCTGAGTTTGATTAATCAAATGTCCTGAATTAAAGCCTGATTGTATTTATTAAAAAAAAATAAAAAAATTAAAGGCTGAAAAGTCAAAACAAGCTGAAAATGTAAATGAATGTGCTGGCAGTCCCTAGAATTAACTTCAAATAACTGAGGACTGAAGCAATAATTGTGTTCCTGACTGATCTCAGAACAGTGAACATCAGAATGCTTAAATTTATTTTACACATCATGGGGATCAAACTGCTGCATAAGTACAGCAAATTCTGCAGCCTCTGGAAGGACAGAATAGGTTGGGGACCTAAGAATAAGAGTTGTACTAAAATACCCAGAGCCCCACTAGTTTTGGGAACTGCTGTGGTTGATAAAACAGGCAGGTAAGTTGTCAGTTCAGCCCCCAACATCCGACCCTGTGCTGAATTTCATGTAGTTGAGGATTCATGCATTCCAACGTGACTTTACTTCCGGAAAAGTAAACCAGATCTCATTTCTCCATGGCTGGGACTGCACGTTTCCTTTTTTCTTTTTAATCATGTGCATATTTTATTGTAATTAATCATTGTAACATAAGAAATAGGGGGAAATGACAGAAGTGGTGAAAATCGTATTCAGCTCTATTTTTTTTGTCTCTAAAATAGCACAAGCCACCCAACACTTTGGGAGTGCAGAATGGAATTAAAACTATAGATTGATTTTGTGATAAGTCCTCTTGGCATAAAGCCAAGAACAGAGCTATTAATTTGACACAAATTAATCTATGCAAATTTGCACACTGATTTAATGAAGAGACAGACATGCAATCATTTCATTACCTCTCAGGTTTTCAATTAGATTGAATTCAGTAGCTGGCCACCATCGTAGTCACTGAGTTTTGCTAAAAGGTTATTTGATGAATATTTATTAATTTGGTACTCTGCTACAGCTAGGCTTAATAGCAAGTATCATACTTTCTGAGTACATGCAAATGATTCTTCAAATATCCCAATGTAGTGATTGATTTACCTTTTTTTTTTGTCTTGACTGCTCTATCTTTAATCCCAGTTATTACTCTGGCACTCTGGTCTGAGATAAATTACTTGCTCAGGGGTAAGTGACTGTTTTATATTATTGCAAACACTTTCCTGCTTTGTGCCTATTTAAGTGTGAGAAGTGATGTTCTAAACAGCAGGAAATGTGACAAACCTAACTCAGGGAGTGAACAGATAGATAAAAACCAAGAGAAACCATACTATTTCCCTGGGCAAAAAAGGTTCCACATCTATAGATGTCTGAGATAAGGGACAGATTTCCTTCTTACTGATTTCTACAAAGCTATTCACGTTGCAGTTGGAGATGTATTCAGCAGGAAGTTTACTTCAGCTGTACCAAATCCAGTGAAGCAAAGTATGTGGTTAAGCAGGGCTCCAGCTTGAGCTAGGGCACTACTTAAATAGGTTCTTTTTCTTTTCACGTTTCAACATGTTTGTTCAGACCGTACTGGCATCAAGATGGACCAGACCTCTTCTGGATATAACTGTTAGTTGGAAGTAACAGAATACTGTTTGCAGAATAGTGGCTGCCCTCAGGTGGCCTTTAAATCCCAATTCATACACAATGTCAGAAACTTACTGCAGGAAGCAATCTGGTGCCAAATTAAACAAGGGACATCAGCAAAAAGTGATTGCATTATTAGGAGCACTTTGGAATCTCCCGTTTTGTATCTCCATTTGTGTAGGCAGTTGTAAAACCTCCAATAATAGTGTTAAAGTCTCTTTCTGTAACCACTGAGCAAATTGCTTAGTGTCTGCTGGAGAGATTCATTGTGTCTCTGCCTTTGGATTTGCTTTGGGTGCTCCTGAAGGAAATAAGCTGCTGGGGTAGGGAGGTTTCCAATGCTCTTTAGTTGATGAAGAAAGCATTTTCAATGTATGAGGTCAGCTCCTTGCTGTTTATCACAGACAAGCTTCAATCTTTGTCTTAGACCTTAACCTTTTACCAGTGCAGTGCAGGTATGAAGGCGCAGGTAAACGTTAAAGGCTGTAATTTGTGATCTTTTCAAAATGGGATTTTGAACTGCACAAGGCAACATGGAAATGAGCCCTGTATTTTACCCATTAAGAACCTGAACTGGAAGGAGTTGGTTAGCTAGAGTCAAAGCTTACTTCTCTCTTACTAAACTGTGATGGGGATGACGATTGAAAATTCAGAACCAATCCAAAACTGGTATCACTTGCACCTTTTGCCAGACCCCTTGGTGTGCTAGTTAAACCAGTTCTGTTGCCCTTTGATTGACACCCACGTATTTACACGTAATTACACACAACCACGGATATGGCTCACTCTACCTGAGGTATTCTCTGTATAAAGAGCCAGAAGAGCAGGATATATTTAGAAAGACAAGCAATATAGAAGTGTTGACTGAAATAGACTGCAGCTCCTCTTAGGTTTCATTCTCCATAGGAGCCAAGAAGTTAATTTATTCATTCCTACGGTAATATATACCATTTTATACCTTCCCACTGACCTCTGCCTGGTATCCAGACTATAAGTTAAATCTTGTTTGCGATGAAAGAATTTAGCTGGAAAAATGGGAAGTGGTAAACTTGAGAAGGTGAGGAGGCTGGCTGGACAAGAAAGGCATGTTCCCATGCTGCTGAGAGAAACAATACCATTCTTTTTAACTGGTAGCAATTCTGGTCACTAGTAAACTAATGACTCCTGAAATAAGGTATAGTTATAAAGCTTTGCAACCTCTTTACTTGACAAGGTCAGAAGGGTTCTGGTTGCATTGCAGCCTGTTTCTGACACTAAATAAATACCTGCAGGTTACATCAGGCAGGACTTAGCTGCTCTGTGAGGAAATGCTGCAGGATTTCAACACCGTGGTCTGGCTTGCCTGGGGAGAAAAGCTAATTCAATATAAGCTTTAGGAAAGTTTCTAACAAATGTTGTCTGTAAGGTTTGTCTATATGCTTATGTAAACAGAGTGTGTGTGGAGGAGGCTTATCAAACTAGCAAAGTAATAACATTACCAGAAAGTGGCCTAAGGCTGAACTATTTCAGGACACTGGGCTATGCAAGGATGGCAGAACCTGACTCACTCAATTAAGGGGTTTCTGATTTCCACGCCAATTTATTTGCATGAAGTCTGTGAGACCAAGCATCTAATGGTCTCTTGCTTGTTAATATTTTTCCCTGCTCTGGACCGTATCCTCCCTGAGCTTTCTTTATCTTCACAAAAGGAGCTTTCATCACTACCTCAAGATGTAACTGTACAACTCCTCTGAAAGGTATTGCTGCTTACAGTGCTATTATATGACATTGTGTGATGTTTCCACACTCACTGGAAAGCTCGTCGAATGCCTCATTGCCTTCCTGAAAACCGCCTTTCTTCTGAGCAGCAGTGACAAACGACTATCACTGGGTCCGTGGAGCAGGAGGGGAAACTGCAAAACTTGGTAGAAATTAATTTCCTGAAGTAACAGGCAAAAACCTGTGCTTGCAAGGTTTTAACACTTCCAGCACTTTCCTGCCACCACAATTGGGACAGTGAGCAGGGTTGGCCAGGCTGTTTTCCCTCTTTGCTGCTCCCTGAAACAGGGCACACTCTGGGAATGAGGAGCAGGTGGTGGGCCTGCAGGGACCAGGTGGATGGAGACTCTTACGATGCAAACATAATTTTTTTTCTTTGTTCTTATCTAAATATCTACAACAACAACATTGTTATTTCTAGGCACTGAACCTACATGCATTCTCCTGTGCCCAGGCCCTGACCCTTCAGCAGGCACAAGGGGTGAGCCCAGCTCCCTACAGCAGCCCCATGCAGGATGCCGGGAGAGAAGTGGCCATCAAATGGCTCTTGGAAAGCACCTGGAGCTCCAAGAGGTGAAAGATCACCTGTGCTCACTCTTTGGTGTGTGGAAGAGCTTCAGACATAGCAAGTAAGCTTGGGGCTGCTATGTAGGAGAACTCTTTTTGCAGGTTCTGACCCTCTGCTATTCTTAGTACTGGCTGTATTCTGGGTGTGCTTCTCTCATTGCTGGGCCCTAGCCATAGGGTGGCATGGTGCCTGCTTGGTTGTTCTTCCCATGTTACTGTGTAGTTCTGTCCAAACTGCCCCCGAGCTGTGCGATAGCTCAATTTGTTGTCTCTTAATATTAGGTCTTTCAGCCATACTGCAAATAAACCTTGCAGGGAAATCAATATTTCTCACCCTTAGCACATTGATTTATACCACCTTTCCAATGATGACTTCTGTAACAAATGCAGAGTGCTTCTAACTACTTGTCTGAATGCAAATGTCTCCCATTTGCAAATACAGCAGTGTAGTGTGAGGAGGAGGAATACATGGTGCAGAGCAAACTTGCAAGGGTACGGAGCAGACTCCTGTAGGGCTCTCTTTTGTGCTGCTGCATGCACGTGCACATGGTTTAGAGGTGCAGTCCATAATCACTGAACAAGCAGCAAAACAGTGGGATGCTGCCTCAGCATGTAGGTTAAAATTGAACTAGGATGTATCATAAATAAACGGTGAAATTTTTTTCAAAAAGCTAGCGACAAGGTTTCAATCTTGAAGCATTCTGCTTAAAGAGAAGAAGGAAGCTGAATACAATGATGTAGTAAACACCATGTAGTGCTTTTGAGTTGCTTGTATATCAGTGCCAGGCAGCTGGATGCCTGGACTCTGTGTGTATAGCTTCTGTGAGCTGGTTACAGTGCCAAAATATTGGCCTTTTAGCTAAAAAGGCTGCAGTGAAAGTCCAAGCTCCTTGTTCTGGGGTCAGACCCAGGCAAGGAAAGAAGGTACAGAAGTAGCTTGAGTCAAACGTTGTCTTGGTGTTAGAGCAATGTACATGGAACTTACCCACACCCCAAAGCACATCAGCGACTGAAAGCTCCCCAGGACTGTGACTCTAGAAAGTATAAATTGTAAATTTTATGAGTTGCATTAAATCAAGTAACTGCTGAATTGCAGTAAATGTTGGTGTAAATGGCTGCTGCTTTGTTTCAGAAAAAATAAGGAGGTAGTTGGTCTCTCTGTTTGCTTTCACTGAAAGCACAATCTGAAGTCACCAATCATAGGAGCTGTAGAGGCTTTATAAGTTGCTTTTCTGTGAAGGTTTGCATGAATGCAGAATGGCATCAGATCATCTGAGAAAGATAGCAGCCACGGAAAGCACAGAGAGAAAGCACTGGCAGCACAGTTTTGAGAAGATGCTGACTGCAGCTTTTTGCTGGCTAAAAAGAGACTTGGAGATCTCTCCTGCTGTTTCATTCCTGGTGTGTGAAGGGAAACAAGGCTTTGTACATAATTTAAAAGCAAACAGGATTGTGTCAAAGGCATCAGACTCTGCTAGTAATTATTTCTCCAGACTGGAATGTCTCACGGGCTTCAGAATTTTAGCCAGCTCCTCTGGGCAGACAGATAATATCGTGACATGTTCTTATCTGATGGAAGTAGTTATCGCTCCCTGGATGTTACATTGCTACAAACCAGTGGAGAATCTGACAAAAAATAAAATAGCAGCTTCCGCTGGACTTGAAGTTGAGTAGTACGTGAACTTAAATAGCTGCTTTAAAGTTAGCTACTTGGTGTATTAAGTACATCATTTTCCATCTCCATTACTTCCACTGTAAAATAATTGCTAATGAAGACTGTGAACTAGAGTTTGAAAAAATGCTTTTGAATCATATACAAGTTGACTTGGTGTGAAAAGGTAGATTGAATAGTTCACAGACCTGCAGGGATTTCTGATGCACATTACAGAGCTGCTTAAAGGCTTGTCAGTATTTCAGAGCTGTTGGGCTGTACGCTAATTTGGTTAATTAATCGTTGTTCCCTTTGAATTCCTTATGCTGGACCACGGATGCAAAACCAGGACACAGGCCTGGTGTTTCCCCAGGTCTGAGTCTTTGTTGTGTGTTGTGGCCTTCTTGGGTCTCCAGATGTCATTTGGAGCTTCTTGGATTCAGCAGCACAGGTTTGGGGTAACTCAGGACCTCTTTTGCAGTCAGATGCATCAGTACATTTTTAATGATTTTGGTCCAGTATGCAGGTTGTTTGAAAGAAAATAAAGTACTAAGAGAGTTTGTAATTACTGCTTGCAATATGGATAAAACTGGCATCTTTTACTTGAATAACCTTCTATGCAAAGATTCTTTCACACACTGAACAACACGGCTTTCCATCAGTTCCCAGAAAAAGACGCTGCTCAGTCAAGGCATGGGAGAACAAAGCTGTAGCAGTAACACCCACCATCAGTTTTCTGGATTTATTAAGTACTTCTGATATTTCAGTTATAGTCTCATTTTCATATTTTAAATATGTGGATTTCCCAGCAAGAAGGTTCTGCCTTACCAAAGATCTGCTCTGCAGCTGCCTCTGCTCTCCAGCTCAGCTCTCAGACCCAGTGAGTGCCCCCGAAAATGTAATACTTAAAATAGAACTGTTGTATGTGCATCAATCCATACTGATTATATTTATAAGCTGCCACTGCTCTAGGCATGTACAAGGACAGACACAGCACGGAAAAGCAAAAAGAAATGCTGCAAAGGCTTTTGTGCTTGCAAATACCTCAACTGAATCTTGGATCAGGGAATACTGGCGCCCAATTGCATGATTTGTCTCTTCTGTATTCATGAAGAGCTCTCTCATTATGGCTACTTCTCACATTTATTTTATTTCTAATTACATTGATTTATGATTGGATTTTAATTAACTTGTCTTGTCTGAAGCCTACCTGTATACTTAATAGGTCCTTACAGTCTAGGCCTAACTTATTCAAACCGGTGGAAATTGGGCATGCAAATACATTTGTAACCACAGTCTTCAATTAATAAAGGGTTTGATCCTCTAACAGAGCAATTAGTGAGGAAAGTCTCCCCTTTGTGATACAGAGGAGCTGAATGACTTGTTCAAGGTCTCTGCTGAGTCCACATACCAAATCAGTGCTGTGGTCCACAGGCTCTCATCCTCCCATCTTTGCAGATATGTGCTGCTGCCCACGCAGGGTGGTTTGTGGCTGCTATTCTCCACCTTTATGACACTCAGCACCTCTAGTGGGCCCTCACATCTGTCTTGAGTTTGCAGGATGCTGAGATCCCAGAGCTGACAGAGAATGGAAATTTACTGACAGTGCTGGTCTGTTGTTAAAGAGGTGATTCCCTGAGAGGCTGCCATGCATTTCAGCCTGGGCTTGCTGGTACTGTGTTTGGCTTGCACTGCAGTGCTATCTGCAGAGATATGTATCAGTGCTATAGTTGATTTTGATGTGACATCAAACTTCTAGTTTTGTATGATGGCTCCTCAATTTTCTAATAAATCTAGGTCAGTGCTGGTCTTCTGTGGGATAATTAAGGCTGATCCATTCTGCAGGGCAAGCAGGAAGAAAATTCATTACTGTGTGAGGTCAAAAGGGCCAAGGTGGAGAAATAACTGTGTCCCGAGCACTGCTGTTTAGTGCCACATCCTAATTGATCAGTGAACTATGTAAATGCTGAACAGGTCAGGCTTTGCATTTTATAAAGTGTCAAAACTGATGAAGCTTGCTTTGAAATGTTACCTTGCTGTGCTGCTTGCTGCTGAGAATAGGAAAATGGGGGTTTTAAGTATTGTTCATTTTTAATTCATGGCAAATTCTTTTTATGATCTTTCTGCAGCACTCAGTCTGCTAAGCATAGCAATTGCCTCTGTAAACAAAACACTTGATACACAAATAAGACAACAAACAGTCACCAACCCTCCCTATCACCCCTTGCCCCCCACAGCGCTAGGTGCTGTACAAAGCAATCACAGAGCAGAAGTGAGGCTTTCTTGTGCCTGTGAACAACATAGCAGCTTTGTAATGGGATTTATTAGCTTGAGCTTAGGGTCAGGCAAGTTCAGCTTCTTGTTCTGGAGCTGAAATAAAGGCTGTGGAGGCTACTCTTTCACATTCTCCTTGATGTGGCCTTTCCCTCTGTGGGCTCTAAGGAGGGGAAACTGATCCACAGCATAGTTAGTTGTCTTCCTTTCACCAAGGCTCCAGGATTCTGGGTAGAGAACATGAACGTGACTGCCCTGCACAGGAATAAAAATAGGGGCATCCTACAGCTGAGCTGAGTCCTGGTATGGCACTTGCCCAGCTGAGATCCCAGCAACGCTGGGGAATGCTTTGCAATAAATGCAGGGCTTTGTTTGCAGAGTTTGGATTTGCAGGATCATGACGGAGTCCCAGAGCTGGAGCACTGCTCTAGAACAAACTGCTCAGTGATATTTCTGTGTTTTTCATTTAACTATGTTTGGGGAAACGCCAAGATTTTTTTCATTCACTCATAGCGAAAAAACTTACTGACCTTGGGGTTTTACAAAGCACAATGAGTTAGGATCATCCAAGAACGAGGCCTTCCTATGAAGCAAGCTACATATTCATTTTCACAAGTGATGTGGGGACAAAATTCCTATTTGTGGCGTTAATCATTTGTGTGATATGCCCCTCAACACTACTCCCCTTTGACACTAGAACTGGGAAACACTGTTTTGCACAATGACAGAGACAAGAATTGGATCTCTAATTATGACTACTATTAAGGAGCAGAAGAAAAGCGCATAGGGATTTTTAAGTACTAAACAATGAAAAACATCAGTCAGCCTCAGCCAACGCGCTCCCGTTCCTGATTTTAAAACTGTTAATGTATACACACCGTGCCTTTTCTTTCTGAAAAGACTGCAAATGAAATGAACAAAAAGATCCATTTCAAGAATTTAATTTTTTTTGGTTTTTTTTCCAGAGATAATTCTTCTGGTGAGCCCTTGGGCTTCCTCTCAGACTCTGATAATGAGCATCTGAAAGAGAGGAGCAGCAGGCTGCTATCCAAGGCAGGGAGAGGTGCACCATGGCTGGTGATCTTGCCATGAAGAAAAAGAAATTTGATCCTAATACAGGAGGTTGATGCTCCTTGTTCCAGGAGAAACAGCTGGACTTGTACAACTTTGTGAAATGGAAACTATGGAGGGAATGGGATTGCTGGCTATAAAAACAAGGGGAATAGGCAGGAAGGAGACCTCTGTTGTTAGCCTGTGTTGACCTCTGCATCAGTAAGCTTGCCTAGTGCTTTCCCTTTCTATAAGCTGACCTAATGAAAGATGTTACCCCTCTCTGCAGAATTTGCTCTTCTTACAGTCTTAGACAAAAATAGCTATGGCAGTTTTAAGCTCAGATCTAAAACAGTCTGGATGAGTAAAAATTTGGGCAAGAAGAGTTTTCTAAGTATGAAAACTACAGGAATTTGGAACAACGTTGCAGTAGGTATAAAGTAGGCAAGGCACCTTGAAGTTGCTGTAAATTGGCATTTGATTCATATTTGTAGGACTACATGACTTGGGAGCATGATAGCAGAATTGTGATGTCTCAATGTTTTGCAGTTCTAAAGGAGTGTAAGCTGAAATAAACAGATGATGTGTAACATCAGTGAAGTGGGAAAAATTTGCATGAAGAGCATCAGCAATGGTACCACTATCCAGTGGTTTCTATTTAATTTTTCATAGTAATCCCAGTACTGCTTACTGTATCTTGTACTGTTTTACAGTGTTTTCCTCTGTGTATTGAATGTCTGATTTACTAAGAAGCTATATGCCTTCGAGTTGTGTAAGAACAATGAATGTATTCATAGGCTTTCTTATGAAGCAGCTGTAAGATCTCGTTGAGGAGGGCTTCTGCAAAGAGTTCAGCTGGGAGACGAAGGGGGATGTAATAGAATTATACATAAAACTGGCACATCCATCTAATGTACTACATAGGCTGTGTTGTGAGGTCAGTTGTTTTGTTCTCTCACTTTGAGTGCTTAGAACTTAAAACAAGGATTTCAGAAATTCAGTGCCCATGTCTAGGGTAAGATTTTGGCTCCCACTTAGGCACAGTATCAAGGAGCCAGGGTCCTGAATGGGATGCTGTGCCTCCATGGAGCAGGATACATACTTGGAACAGCAAGTGATCAAAAGCCTTCCCATGCACTGCATAGTCCTGAACTCCTCAGCTCTTTCTGATAGGTTAAAGAGACCTGTTCACTCCTGTGAATGGAGTTTTTATCCCAGAAGCACCAGTAGTTACACTGCAATACTCTTGTGAGCTACTGTTATTGGTAGTAGCGAGGAAGCCATTGCAAACAGGATGCACACAGGATAATGTTCTATCCTGTCCTGAGTTATCATTCTTCTCGTGTTGTAAATGCACCTGAAGGGCGTGATTTCCATTTAGAGTACATTGTAGAACCAGGTCAAACATGAGAAATTCTTTTTCTTTCTTTCTTTCTTTTTATACCTGCCCAGTAACCTGACAGATCATGTAGTTCAGTTCTTGAGAAATTATCTGACTAGACACAGTTCTCTTCAAAATCAGAGAATTAAGGACTATTTAGATATACAAGCAGACAGACGTACTGAAACAGTGATAAGAATAGCTGCTTACTCGAGCCTTACAGGGAAAATTAAATTAATGGGGAAAGTGTTACTTATTTGACTGTGAATGTGGGAATTATTACTAATTGCAAGAGTAATTCCTTGATAATGATACTATAATGTTTCTTTCTATTACAAGTGGTAATACTGTCATTACTACATTACTCAACCTCAAATCCACGGGGAAGCTCTGTAGGGTGAGCAGTGATTGAAAGTTTCACATTAAAATAATTACCCTCGATCTTAAATTTAGAATGTACATGATATATATCTAATATTCACTGGATTTCTTAAGGCTTCTCTTCCACAATGATATTTGTCTTATCTGCACTGGGCTCTGGTTATTTTGCTCTTCTTACTCTAATTAATTGCTCAGGACATGTTTAAGGATGATATTCAGAAATGAAAGTGTTTTAGCATTGTTAGAATGGTGACAACCAATAAATGAGAAGCTTATTTCTTATCTATAGTGTTGTGTAGGGAAAAATGTATCATTTCTTATCCAGGGCTTTTCTGTTCCTGCCGCCTTTTTGAGATAGGATTTCAGCACCTCAGCTGAAACATACAGTGGTAATGTGAGAAATGTGACATAGATAAGTGTCATAAATGTTAATCCAGGTCTTGTTTTGATTCTGAAACCCCTGTTTGCAGAGTAGATGTTAGAGCTATGGAGTTGGACTTTTACAGAGGTTTCCTCTTTATTTTGTGCCTGTTTCAGTAACCCAGTGGTACTTCAAGAGCTTCCTAAAGAGAGTAGGGCAAGCTCTTTTGCTGGGGAATAGTACTAATTTAATTCTCACAGAGGTGAGGAGCACTCTGTCTGGTATTTTAACAACTATCTTCTGCATTAAGAGTCAGTTCTTTGACAGCCAGAATGAGGTACATGGTTGTCTTGTACAGATATGCCTTAGTATTAGTAACTAGTATTAGTTCCCCAGTGATGGGGAACATCACTGAAACAGAGTGAGAAAATAAGATGCTTCCCATTCCTTACTCTTTTCTCTGCAGTGTTCTTGGTAGCAATTGAGAAGAGAACCATTGCTCTGCTCTGCTCTTGGATGTCTTTCAGTGGAAGGCTGTGCTGACATAAATATTAAATGTGAATGGTTACGGATTGCTATTAACTTGCAGGAAAAATTCTGTAGGATGCCTGGCTTTTCTCCATCAAATGAAGGGGGAAGAAGCCCTTCAAGCCAATTTTGGATAACATAACTAGATATAAATTAGGTTACCATAGAGAGACACAATCCAACTTGGTGAAAGAGTAACAGGAGTTGTACTGTATTCTGCTTTGTAACTACTTGCATAGTTTCTAAGCTGTTTCTCCATGAGGTCATAAACAGGGCTGCTGAATGGGACCACTGAGGGGGACGTGGGACCCACACAAGGGTAATGGCTGGCCCAGCTGCAGGGCGTAAGGTCACTTCTCCTGATCTGTTGCTGCTCTTAACATCATGGACAGTTTCATCCCCTTCCTGAGCCTGTCCCAGTTAACTGAAGTTGTGGTCTTGTCAGGATTCTGGCAGCGAGTTTTAGTCTTTGTGTTTCACGCATATTCTGCGTGGAAGTGTATAGAATCTGTTTTTTCTTCTTAAGTATCACTTTGAACCTATTAATGATATTGGTAATTACTCAAGGAAAAACATATAATCGATGCTTGCTAGTTTGTTAGGTGATAAATTTTAAAAATACAGCCTGTGCTATCCTGGAATTTATTGCTTCAGGCAAGGTGATAGCTTCAGCACTGCCATTTCCAAAGACCATGCTGTGCATTTATTTTCTCATTAGCATCTAGTTTCTATTGTATATTTTGAACAAAGGTAACCTTGGAGTAGGAACACATTCCTTGCTGTCAGGAAGAACTTGTGATGCTGTTTCAAAGGTGCATGCATGATTGAGCAGCAATACATCACAAGAAGCTCTGCAAAGGAGATAATTCTCCATGGGCTGAAGTAGAAGAAAAGACAAATCCATTTTTTTATAATTCCCATACTCTGTTTGGGGGAGGGTTAATTTATGTGTGTTGTGACAAGCTCTTTCAGATGGTGAGTAGACTGTTTGTCAACTCATAACTACCATTCTCCAAAATAAGAAAGATTTAACAATTTGCATTTAGAAATGTAGATTCTGTTTTAACTGAGAGAAAAGTCTAAAAACAAAAAATAAAAGAACAACAGACTGATTCTTAATAGTTCAAGAGGAATTTGAAATGGGGACTCAACTTTCCACTGAAGGATGTGTGGTCTGTTATAACACTCTGGGTATTTTGCTAGCATTTAAAATGCACTTAGGATGCATACAGTCCACACAGAGCTGGTGCAGGAGCCCAGTTTCTGAGGATGGGGGAGGAGATGTGCTGGGGAAGAAATGAAATCTGGAGACACAGTACTGAAATGGCCATGGAGGAAGAGGAGGTCTGTGATGGAGGGATTCACATTGCCTGATGTGTTCTAATTTGCTTCTGTGTTGTTTGTCTTATCTTGTACTTTGCTTTGGGGACCGTTGTTGTGATACCGTATCAGAGCAATGGCTTTGCCCACTTGTGTTTTCTTGGGCTCTAGCGTACTCAAATTCCAGTGTCACAGTCTCTCTGCAACATAAACACTAAATGTTGCTTTGTCCATCAGTTAATTCCAGTAGGATACCAAGAAATGGCTTTGCAGGCGTCTCAGCTTTGAAAGCATCTGCCTCTTGGTAGCATCTCAGAAGGTTACACCCACCTCTGGAAGATAACCAGGGCTTGTCCTGTAGCTTGCAGCAGAGCTGGTAAAACAGCCATTACCCAGCAGTTTCCAAGGCACAGGCAAGACCCATTCATATCCCCATAAACCCCAGGGCATTGCTAGAACAGGGCAGAGGAAGAACGCTGGTGGCAGAGCCAGGTACTGACCATGATGCTAATCCCAGTGCTCGCATTCTACAGAACATGAGCAAGAACTCCTCTGCTTAACCTATGACCCATCTGCTCCAGCAGAACTGAACCCCTTCACCTGCAACAGCATGGACTCACAGGAGTGGTTTCTGCTAAGAGCCCATTGCTAGCTCCAAGACCTCTTGTGTCTGCAAAGTTTGTCACTGCAGGGCCCACTGTTCTTCATGCTGTCAGGATTTTGACATGACGTGCCTTCTCTGCACCTGAGAGTGCCATCTGCACCTCTGGGTGCACCCTCAGTGGCCTCCTATAGATTAGCTGCCTTCAGGAAACAGAGGGAAGCACGGATGAATTGTGGAAAGAAAACAGCATTTCTTCAGTTTGCTTTCCTTGGTGGATTTCAATGGCAGTGAAGAAGGCTGTATCCATGCTGAGAACACTCTGTGCTGAGCGTTAGGCTTCACACAAACAAGCTGCTCAGGCTCATCCTGCTGCAAAGCAAGAGCGGTACCTGGGGAATTCCAGAGATGTTAAAGAGCTGCATCAGCCAAAGCAGCTGGATCGTGGCTTTCAGTGTGAGCAAGGCCCTCGCTCCTGTTTTTTTTATGATGATGGAGATGAAACAGGGAACTGACGCTGTGGAGTTTCTCATTTTCAGGATTTTTCTGTTTGAATCCTCAGCTTTCCTAGGGGACAAGAGTCAGGAGAATTTGCTTCAGTGGAAGATGGGGCTCTCCTGTCCTATGCCAGATTGATTCTAAAACGTAAACCTCTGTCAGAAGAATTGCTGGTTTAAGAATAAACTTCCAGCATGAGGCACGGTATGATTACAAAACAAAAAGTTGGCTCTTGGCTTGAAAAGCATTAGCTGTGTAGCCAGCTACAGCTGCTGTAGAAAAGATCAGATTAAATGTTGTCTGCTTCTACTCATAAAATTTAATGCTTTTTGAACAATACAAATTTAAATGAGTGTGAAAGTGCCTTAAGCTGGTAATAATGATGAGATGCAAAGAATCATCTAAAAATTTTCTGTTTGCTTCTACTATGAAAACAGCTTTATTCAGTATCCAGTGCATGGGGTAGTCACAATTTTTAACTGACAACAGAAATCCCCATATGGCTCAGAAAAGTGCTGGCGTGCACTTGTGTGAAGTTTGTTAAAACTGTATGACAGACATCTTATTTTTTAAAAAATACTCTTCCTTTCAAACAAATTCCTTCTGTGGTTCATAAGCAAAGTTTGAAAAGCTAATTGGACAAGGCCAAGGATATAGTTAGATTTATACTCGTGTGGAATCTCTTATAGGACTGTTCTCTAAAAGGACTCTGAGCCTGAGATTGAAGCTGGTATAAATATCATGAATTGGTTTAAAAAAAAAAAAAAAAAAATCCATCAGCTCTAAGTGACAATCCCAGTTGTATGAGGATGTCCTCAGCGTCAAAGTCAGAGATGATCTTGTGCCACTGTTTACCATTCACTTTGTTGAGTCTTTTTCCTCTCTCATCTCCTGGGGGTGATACTGATCGCTAGAGCCATCAGATCAGCTGGTGGTGTTTGCTGGATTAGGAAGGTTAAACTAACATTTGGTCACTCACTGAAGACAGATGACTCATGGCTATTAGCAAGTGCATTCAATTGTCATGTTCTTTCTGACCCTCAAATCAATCACATCTTTAGAAGCAGCAGAAAATGATTTATTTAGGACATAAGAATCTTCACCAGCAGCCTAAGTTTGCTGGGCTTTTTTTCCATTTTGAGGGGAACTTAAATTCTCTCTTCCCTCTACACAAAAAACATCTTCCAGTCTTTGCGTTTGTTTCCTTGAAAAGTCAGGATGAACAAAAACTTGCTGAAGGCATCTTGCAAATGGAAAACAAGTCAAATCAGGTCAATTTGTTGTTTTTGGCTTTCTGTTAGGTATCTTATGACATCATGCTTTTACACAGTAGTTTATTTTTGCCATTTAAACATGTGCAACGTGCACAAGCATGACTTCCCTGCATAACCTTACTGTACTGATTTAAGCCCCATGTATATCCTAGGATATTTTTTCCTTATGAAACAATAGAACTGAAATGGAGAGCAGAAACCTTGACTGCATTTATTCAATGACTTAATTTCTGAAAGTCTTTGTTCCATAGACCTGCAAGTATAAAACCTATAAATGTGCACTGAGGTGTTGTGGACTTCAAGCATGTCTAACCAGGATAGAAAGGTTCCCTTACCCAAAGCTTAGTAGATGTTACTCAAATGGTATCTTGCAGTTCTTGTAAGAGGAATTTTCTTGTCCTGAGCAGGGCTGGTTCTCTGTGTGCATGAAATGTGAAGCGTGCCCGCAGTCCAACCACCTCCTTCTGAGCCCCCGCACCTAGTGCAGATGGATTGGCTCTTTGGCCATTCACCTTACCTCCAAGGTTAGTAACTGTCTGCAGGCTTCTGGTTTCTATGCTTTTTTTTCTTTTTTTGTCTGAACCTTTTCATGACTGAGATATATGTCTGGGCTTTCACAGAAAAGCACAAATGTTATTTCATTCAGTCTGCCCTGGACTTGTAACGGCGTTTCCCACTTACGCTATGACTTGTTAGGCCTCCCCTTACACTTTACCTGCCTCACTGTTATCACACATCAAAGATACGGGCTGAGTACTGACTAAATACAAGGCATGCTCCAGCTTATTTCTCTTTAAAGTGCCAGAGGCCAAGTTCTCCCCTCAGACTCGAAGCATGGCTGCTCTTTGATCTGACAGGAGCTGTGTGCACAGTACCTGGGGGCATGGATCAGCTTACGTGCGGTTTCCCTCCTCTCCCTCCCAATTATTACAGGAAGCAGCAGCTTTTACAGTGTAAATGAGACATTTGAAAGCAGCTGTTGTCAGAAGGTTCTTTCTAATTCCATAATGCAATCTTGCATATTAAGGAAGCTGCTCCTTATTAGGCATGTGCTATTATTTAGCACATGGATGTATCAACCAATGGCAGGTATCCCCTGTTCCTAATATTGATATGTTTGGGTAATTAGAGCTTGTCTCTACACTGAAGAGCTTATAGTTGCAGCTTGTCTGCAAGACTAGTAGGGAATTTCTTGAACAGGAAATAAAAATTCCCAATACAAAAACTCAATGTCTAATCTCAATGGTTGTGTGGAAGTGACTGAAGTTCCCACGCTTCTGACAGAGCTTATGCATGTCTGCATGGTCACTGTTTTTCACTTACTTAGAAATTCCAGTCTTTCCAAAATGCCAAATCAAGTTTAATTAATAACGTGAGGTTTCAGTTCCACAAAGGCTGCAGTTTTAGCCCAAAAACATTTCTGTAAATTCTACTTTTTTCGTGCAACCAAGAACTGATTTCCCATTAAGCTCTATTTTTTTGTGTAACAGAAAATATGGAAGAAACATGCCTTTGAGAGCAGTCTGACTAAATGACTTCCCTGGGGTCCCACAAGTACTCCAGGGCAGAAACTGAACTGAACTCAGAGCTCCCAAGCATTAGTAGGGCCTTAACCACAGAACGATCTTTGTCTCATTATGTTAACATGATCTCAGTTAAATGCTGCCTGACTTAAGTCTGTGAAGATAAAAGCAATGCTCTAGCTCAAAAATGGAATAAAATGCTGGAATCACTTCAGTACTAGTGAATTATTAATATTAACCATGTAAAGAAAAAGTTCAGTGTTTCAGAGGAGTAGCTTTAAAAAAAGGGCTTTTCAAAGGATGAATGTTTACATTGATGTGAGTTTTTTCCCTTATCCGTTCAGTAACCAGACTGCAGGGAATAATCTCCATGAAAGCTACTTTGACTCTTTCTCTGAATTCTTTACCTACAATTTGCTAATGAATTTCAGCTCAAGTGCAGTTAAAAAGTAAGAGGTTTGACTAGGGAATGGATTGAAAATAATCATTTTCCTTCTTCCTGGTCCCTCTCCAGGCACTTGTTAGGAAATGTTTGAATGCACTGAAGCGTTAAGAGACTGATAGCTTGTTAAAACAGCAGAGGGGCTGCTGTTGGAGGGGAGGCAAAGA
Organism: Tragopan temminckii; assembly: GCA_028571105.1. NCBI lineage: Eukaryota > Metazoa > Chordata > Aves > Galliformes > Phasianidae > Tragopan > Tragopan temminckii. The sequence goes on from JAOWBP010004313.1 coordinate 11,981,474, forward strand.
AGAAAGTGAGGACAGAATCTGAAGAAACTTCTTTTGCAAGGAAGATTAAAAGAATTTCAAACGGAGGGAAAAAAAATATCTGTGTTCAGATCTTCTGGTTGCACACTTGAAAATCAAATGAGCTAGAAAATTTGTTTGGCTGCTTTTATCAGCATTGATCTTTTTTGACTGCATTAGGACACTGGACCTGGTATGCATATGTACGTGCCCAGGCAGGTTGTGAAAACCCACTCTTGGTAAATTTACAGCTGCTCCGTGCTGAATGCACTCGAAAAGATACACTGCAGTTCTAAAGTCAACCAGTTTAAGGCAAGCTGAGGTTTTCGCAGTGTGCAGAAATGTCGGCTCTCTCTTGGGTGGTGGGGAGATGTATGGGTAAATTGTGAATGCAGATTTCCAAAGTCTATTTTTTCTAGCTACAATCTCTTTCAACCAGCTGTAACTTATTAGAAAGAGGATGTCCTTTTAAAATGCATTGATAACTTCTCCTTTTGGACTGGATTTTGAAACTGACGTTCTCTTCTTTACTGCCAGGATGATCTTTGTACCTCTTTTGTTATCTCTCACTCTCTGTGGTCTTAATATTTCTGCTATCTGAAATGTTGTAGTGATAACACCAAGGAGAGTGTAGGACCTTACTGGCTGTAGCGAAGGCTTCCTTGTGAAGACCCATTGGCATGAGGATGTGCTCATGTTGATCACGTTTCTATGTACCCTTGCAAAACAAGCTTCCTAAAACAATCATCAAAATCCTTTAAAAATATCCTCTCACTTGAAAAATTCTAGCCAGAAACAGGAGGAAACAACATCCTGACCTTATGCACACATGGCAGTCAGCAGAGACCAGCTGAAATTAATGTCTTCTTCGCCAAAATTTGATGGATATTTTGGAATAACAGATGTGTTAATAGGGACTGAGATTGGCCCAAACCAGGACAATATCTTTAAATATCCAGTCTGCAGTCAGTGTGATTCATCCAATTCTGCTATGGATATTTTGCATGAAAAAAAGGTTTCTCTTTTCTCAATAATTCATAACCTTCTATATTTTTTGCTTAATACCCATTGCTTAGCTCTGGTTAGGCATCTTCAGGGCTGGTGTCTCCTAGTGCTTCTGCTTTTTAATACCATGTATCCCCTGCAGTCTTCTCAAGTGCTGTAACCTATGGGATCAAATCAACTTTAAATGAGAAGGGCAAAGTCAGCCAGCAGCCAGCTCTGAAACGAGTGCAGTATCTTCGTTGCGGAGCTTGCTGGCTTGGGCAGAGGGTCAGTTCATGCCTTGTCTATCTCTAGGAGCACACAGCTGGGCTCCACAGGGCCCAAGGGTAAAACAGCAGAAGAATGAAGCCTGCCGTGGGCATATCGCAGTAACTGTAGGGACAAGGACAAACATCAGCCACAAGCTTTCACCGTTGGTCATCTGAGATGAGTAGTTTATATTTGTCTACCGTGACTGATTCAAGTGCAAGTGACTGAAGTGTCTGTGCACTTGATAAGACTGGGGCAGGTTCTCCGTGGATCCAACCCACCTGTGGCAAATAGGAAAAAAAAAAGTAGCACAATTCAAGGGGTGATGAATGTCACAGCTGAAGGAAGGCAGAGAGGAGGACTGCGTTTGGTGCTGACATCTGGTCGTGCTGTGTAACTCCATTCCTATCAGGCATTGCCTCCCACTGGAAGTAGGATTAAGAAGGAAGATTTACTTACTGTGAAGTGTCTTAGGTTCTACGTGTTTATTGCAGGACAATCTGTTAGAGCAGGGATATGTTAATATTAAGATAAGCCTGACCCTATTCTTAAATTTGAAAATCAGTTCACTGGCAAAACTCATTAGCCTGTCAGTTTGTTTAATATTCCAAAAGCTAAACTTACATCCCAGGAAGGACAAAGCAAAATGCAGAGTTTTAACAAAGTCTTAAGAGAGATGGAAGACACTATTTCTCTTGCTAATGTATTTCCAGCACTGTTTTGCATCCTTATGACTCTGGGGAACGTAGTTGCAAAATACATGATTAAGCATTATCACCATGATTTCAGAAGCCATTCTGTTACACCAGGCAGTAACTCATCCTGCAACATTGTGCACACCAATACTTCTGTCTGAGCTATAAGCTATGCTCCAGCCCTTGGACAATACAGAGAAAGAAGCCATAAGCCAATGATAACCATTCTGTATACCCTTTTCCACTCATGACTTTTATACTTAGTGAAGTCAAGTGGGCCCGTAGATTAGAATTATAATCATGCCATAGGTTTGGTAGTCTGGGTAAAATAAGGTTGCTCTGTTGCTAAAAGGCATTTTGGTTTATGGTTATACTTTTCTATGGGTTTGTAAGACAATCTTATGTTTTCCTGGAGGCATTATTTTAATTTTGAGGGCAAATTATGACCAGTGTTGGATTCATGTGTTTAATGAACTTGCTTTAGGTAGAAGTTGCTCTCCGTTAATTAAAGAATTCATTTGGTCTCCAAATTAAAGTACTGTCTGGAAGCAGGGCAGCAGCATCCCCTGGGTGTGCAGACTGAGGTTGGTAGGAGAGTGGAGCTTTGGATTAGAAAGAGGTGAGTGAACCTTTACTCTTTTTATCTTTGTTTTTCACAGTCTTCCTGTGTAGCCACTTCATGTGCAATGAAATGATGGCTGTGATGTCAGTGCATAGACAAGGAGCTTTCGCTGCTCGTAATCCTCAGACATAACTGGAGATTTAGCCCCCTTTTCCCAAACAGGGAGGAATGTTTTCATTACTATGTTAATTCAATCTGTCTTATAATAGTGATACTTTAATTGCTCCTCTGTTTTCCTAAGACATAATCCAATTCCCTTTGGCCTCCTAGTTTATCCACACATTAATTGGGTTATTGCTTTGTAAAAGAGAAGGGCAAATATATCACTTAAATTTTATCACAGACAATTAATAAGCATGACTGAGATTTTTTAAGTACCCTAATGCAATTAGGTTCCAGACTCCCAGGAGTTTCAGTGGGATCTGGGTGCTTTTTTCGTCACACCTACTTGGAAATCCCCATCCCAGGCATATAAGGAAGACTATATTTCTTTATTGTATATTGAGCACTTCAGAGTTCTCATTTTCAACCTGAATTCCTGATTCTGCTGTCTTTAATCTTGTAAATCTGCTTTTGATTTAATCTAGTGAAATTCTTTTTGATTTTCTTGATTAAGGTTTGCAGGGCCAAAGCTTTTGAAGTACAGCTAAAGGCATGAAAGCAAAATAAGGCAACGACAAGAGAGCTTGGGGGACTGGTAATGGGACACCCAGCTTTTCATGTTTGGGACTGAAGTCTCTGTTGAAAGTGACTTTGCACTTGTTAAGTCTTGTGGATGTGGGACTGCAGTCCATACCTAGAAATCTAGTGGGACTAATGCATAACAGCTTTGTTCAGCAAACTCAGGAAGCCCTGAAGCTGTTCCATGTGCCCACACCAGCCTGTTACTGAAAGGAGCCTATGCTGGCACAGCCATTCTGTGATTGTCATCCAGCAAGCAGACACCACAGCACGTGGTGCACTGAGTTCCTCCTGTTCTGTGGGTGCTTTCGTATTGGGAATTTTTATGTCCTGTGCTTAGGAACACTGGGCCAGGCTAGCAGCACTGGAGATAGTTAGAAGAAACAAGTGGACTGTCCTTGGAGCAAGGAAAGTCTTAATTTTTGCTTGAGCAGTGCAGGGAAATACCAGAAGTAGGCATGTTGAAGAGATCTACTTACCCTTTAATTGCTGTTTTATGTACCACTCATAGCATCGTGGTCAGAAATACCCTTCATTCATAATTACAGCTGTGCATCTTATGACTCTTCAGGCTGACATTTCTTGCAGGCAGCGGGCTGAGCCAGAAAGGGAGATGGCTGCTACACTGCCCCGGAAGTTTGTAGTGATGGCAGTATTGGGCAACAAGGAACAAATAACAACCATTGCTACAAAGCCTTCATAAAGGAAATGGAATGGGCTGAACTACTCCCTCTGTATTGGTATTTATGCAGGATGTGAATCAACTGGCATACAAGCCAATAGTGCATGATCAAAGGGTGAATACTAATGATAATATTATAAGTTATATAATATCTCTTTCATACCAGTAGGAGTATTACATCCATACCCTGCCCACGTTGTGCCTGTGTGGTGGCATCAAGCAAGGCAGAAATAAGAATTGCTTAAGCAACCCATGCTTATATGTATTCTCTCTTCCTACAAAATATTCAGTGAGTAAAACTGACAGGGATCTTTTTACTTCAGGTGATTTTCAGATAAATACACTTTTTAACCCCACCTTACATGCTTGAGTTATTATGGCTGGAAAAAATGATCTATTTTATAGACCATTGCAGGAGTTGCTAAAATTGAAACTTGGAGAGATGGGGACAGGTATTTCTCTGGCACAGCTCAGGCAGGGGCTGAATACTCAGTGCTGAGCTGAAGTTCCTGGGCCAACGGGCATGAGCCTGGTGAGTGCAAGGTGAAATGTGTGTAAATGCAGTGCTAGATTCATGTGATATTTTCCCTTGACCTACATGTAACATGTTGTACAGGGTAAACCTTAATGCACCAGAGGTGAAATAAACCTACTAAAGGTTAAGGGGCATGCCTGGAAGGCACAGTGTCCTGCATCTGTCTCATAGAGGTTCTTGACATTTCATCTCTAAGAGGCTGATTCTGGCTGCCATAGGATATGGGTTTGGTTAATCCGTGAAAACACAAACCAGAGAGAGTTTGGGTCCAAAATTGTGTTCTTTATCAGAATCTTCCTCAGTTCAAGTAATTTATGGTATTCAAATCAGTACCAAATAACTTTTGCTGAGATGTCAATTTGGGCATTCCACTAAGCACTATGTTTTGGACTTTGATGAATAGAGGAATAATGAGCTTACTGGTCCACTTGGGTGCTTCATGGAGCTGAACAAATTATTTGCTTTGGACTCTGATTCTTCCATGACGAAAACCAGCCTATTGCTTTCAGGACTTCCACATGTCTGTCAAGCAAAAATAACTTTTTCATTTGGGATGTAAAGATATGCTATGGGGTGGTTATTATTATCAAAGTCTCTGGTGGTGGTGGATTCTCCATCGTTTGCACTCAGATATCCAGTACCTCAAAGGTACAGCTCATACACTGCGAATTTGATGTGGAGTATCTTTGACCTGTCTCAGTGCTATTTCCATCCTAAATATCATTTTAAATCTACAGACATACTTTTTGTGTTGTCTGCAGTTCTTCCCTTTCCAGGAAACACCTTTAATTTAAATAGGAAAAAGTCTGGGTAATTAAACAAAGCAAAATGCAGTAGTGAGGAATGTGGCACCCAGCTGTGATAGCTCAAAGTATTCATTTTTTCTTTCTCCTCTCAGAAATTAAAGGAATCAGCCTAGTTTCAGCTCAGCTGCTACAAGCTGATTTTTACCAATTTCCCAAACTTGATTTTACTAATTTACCATCCTTAGTGTTGTACATATCCAACTGTACACTTGTATAGAGAGAAGTTCAGCTGCCTGTGTTGTGTTCCTGGATGATAGCTCGGGAGCACCTGCACTAGCCTGGCCTCAGCACAGTGCCTGGGTGGATGCAGTCGAGCTGTGTCTGGCAGCTCAGGATGAGCCTTTCAGAGGCACTGCTGTTCCTGCTGGAGGCTCAACAGTGTTTGTGCTGCACGCTGAGCCAGCCAGCTCGTAGGACGGAGTGGTGAGTTTTCCCCTGGGGAAACTTTCCAGCCATTTCATTTGGAAAATAATAAAAAGGAAGCATGGAGCTTCTCTGTAGTGGTGAATTCAGAAAACGGGGGAATGACTGCAGAGTTCTGTTAAATGCACGCTGCCACGAGGGAAAGGATGCTGCTGCTGCTGAGCTTGGGGTGAATTAAAACTCCCTTGCAGTATAGGACAGAGTATTCTCATTTGGTGCTTGGAATCTATCCAAAACAGAAATGCAGAAATACAATCAAACCATTACTGTAACAACCGCTAGATCTTGTCTTCTCATCTCTTCTCTCTGTACAAAAAATATATATATATATATATATATATATATGTATTTTTGTCTCCAGCCTGACTCTTGTTTCTGCTTTTGGCTGAGTACTCATTTCAGGTAAATGCTGCAGGACAAGCTTGTTCTATTCTTCAAACTGTAGAAGTCCAAGGATAGATTTTTGTGGGACTTTTTCTTCGTTGCAGGCTTCAGAGTTTACACAAAGGCCAGTATGTACTTGCTGTTTTTTTCAGTCATGAAAATATCTTAAATAAATAAGGTCTTTTATAGCCTCATCATCTTTATTTGTTGTTGGGCTTTTAAAATACATTTCAGGATTTATTAGCCATGTATATGGGAAACACCCCAAATCTGATCATCTACGGTTAAATTGATTGCACTTTACAAGGCTTTGTGACATTATAAGTACTTCATTGAAGCTATATCTGTAATAAGATTATTACTAGGTTATTGGCATTAAATATAATAATAGCCATAAGGATTTAAGTTGATGCATGGGTTGGAAATGGGATAAAATGTATCATTGATTATGCTGGTATTTACTCCTAGTGCCTTTGGCACTCTGCCCAGTTGAAGTGGGGAAATTCTGATCTTCTTGCTGATAAGAAGCTGAGCTCCCAACCATTGTGCAGCAGCAGGATGAGGCTCATGGAAATAGCCCAAGACAGTGAAATCAAAATATCCTCTGGGTAAGCAGATAGAAGGTACAGCATTAATTTCTTCAGACTGTTTCCCAAATGACCAAGCAGTCATGGGGAACTGGATGTTTTCCTCAAGTGGTTTTCCAGGTTTGTTCTTTGAAATATGTTAACGTGTCCCCATTCCCCCAGAAGAGCTACCTGGATTGAATGGTCTAAAGCCTCTCGGATCAGCAAGAAGTTAGCAAGCACAGATGGGAAATTGAATCCTGTCACTAACTTCGAACAGGCAGTGTAAGATGGCTGGGATAAATGAAAAGGCTTAAGGGAAGTATGGTGCTTGAAGGACTTTATTACTTACAGTCTGTAGTAGTGATTTTGATTAATAGCTCTCTAATATTGGAAGCACCGTATCCAAATCAAAGGGAGCTCCACATGCTGCAGCTATACAAGGCCCCTGAAGCTCAGTCTAAGGAGCACAATGATAAGATAATTCATGCGCACGTTAAAAAAATGGAATGGCAGAAGTGGAAAAGAGGGCAAAGGTGTTAAAAATGCCATTATCTGTTCTATCTGTTTCAGTTAGGATCAGCTGTAGTGTGTGCTGTGTTCAGAGACCTGTTAGCCCAAGTGCCTCTGAGTGGAGTTGAGTCTGGGGTGTTGAAAATTGCTGAATGTGATGCAGACTGCACCAGTTTTTTGTGTGCTGTGGCATGATTTCCTTCACCCAGAAAGACCATCTGAGCATGAGAGGTTGTCTGGCTGCTTATGTTGTACAGGCTGTAGGTTTGCCATCTACGCTTGCTCCCTCACTCTGAAAAATCAGCTAGTTAGCTGGCATTGGATGTGAATTTCCCATTCATGCCAGCTGGTGCAGTGCCCCAGCTGACACCCCACTCTAAATGAGGTCTATGAAGGTGGCTACAGCAATTGAATGTCATTTGTTCAGACCTTCGGGTGCATAAATTGAGGGGCTGTAGCCTCTGTTTATAACCCTGTGCTGAAGATGACCACTCTCTTTACAACACCTCAGCAGGACTTTGTGACAACGCCGTTACCCACTTTCAGAGCAGAGGTTGTGGAGGGCTGTGGTCCTGAGGTGTCACACAAGCCACATCCAGCTCTACTTTCCCTGGATGCAGCCAGCCCAACTCCTGTGAGATAATGAGCCAAATTCTGTTCTCAGTAATATCTGTGGAGTTGTCCCATATTTGTCCTGAATAAATCAGAATCAGTCTTACTATGCTCAGGAAAGCCAACGAGGTTTTGGTCCCCATTAAGTCAGTGGGAATGCTGCCATTGACTGCAGCAGGCCTGGGTTTCATTTGCAAATAATGACTTTCAATTTAGTTTAACTACTTTCTACTGGAGAAGGCAGTGCAGTCCCAAACCTGAAGTAAACACCTGGTACCATCTAAAACAGGCAGCTCCCATCTAAAGGTGCATTGTGTTTCCCATAAAGGCTGCTGCAATATTTAGTTGGCCAGGATGTTTTCCTTTCGTGCTAAATCAACGGCTCTAATTAAGCATGATGACAAAATATGAGGACTTCTATGTAATTATGGCAACGACACCACCTGCTTCTAATTAAGCCGCCAAAACATTTGGTCTAAAATGGTGCAATGAATGAAGAAAAAAAAAATCCAGTATTTTGGCAATGCAACAGCAGGCTGGTTTTCCTCACGTAATTAGTTTTAACAAAGTATTGCTAATCTGTTTTCTGATTAATAGACTATTTAATCTTATAGCAGTGTGACAAGACTCTGAGCTGCCTCTGGTTTAAGTTTCCACCAAAACAGCTAACATTTCTAGCAGCTTTAAGAATATACTTATATGAGAAACATTATAGTTTCTTATTATTTTCATTATTCTTCATGAGACCCCAAAGGTTACATTCTTTGAATTCACTGAACTTTAAAGGCTTTTATTAAATTGGAAGCCACAGGAGAAGCTGATTTTTTTTTTTTTTTTCCTCTTCCTAGTTCCTTGTGTGGAGAAGTCAGTGGTATGAGTAACTGGGGGGAGAGATGCCCAGAAACCTTATAGATTCTGAACATTCTAGAGTGGCTGGTTGGTTGGCATAAAGTGTCAGCTCTGTGGGCTGCTGCAATGCCCTGGGGTGTTCAGTGGCTGATGGTGTACCCTAGAAATGCTTCTTGGGTTTGAATTAGTGACAATGAGGAGAGGAATATAATGCGTAACAACAGCAAAGCAGCCCAAACGCTTTTTCAGGACGCATGTGGCCATTTGGGTTTCAGAGCTGTTAATGTAACCTGGCATGTTAAATCAGACATGATCAACACTGTAAAAGAGCCAAGCATACCAACAGTACAGATGGGTGGCAGATAATGAAAGAAGCCGCGACTGAGCAGTGTAGAACTGCTGATCAAACCGCGTTGATGTATAGGACTTACATTTCCCAAAATCATCATTTGAATACCAGGATGAAAGCAGGTAGCTGTGTAGTCACTGTAGGTGCTAATTCTTTAAGAACAAGTTGTTAGCCACTTTCCTGTGTCTTCACCTGGCTGCCTTAGGTTTTCTTTGAGCGTGAGTTTTCCACTGCCTTGTGCCCTTGTGGTGACTCTGTAAATAGGTGCGAACAGTTTCTGCCAGCCGTGGTTGTGTCTGTCCTCTTGCTCTGCCAAGGCTCTCTCCCACAGAACTGTCTGGGCTGGATTATCTACTCCCATTCCAGCTGGAAAGCCTTGTCTAGCTTCAAAATTCAGACGAGTTTCAAGAAAGTCCAGGAAATTGGCAGCACTCAGCTCTTATTAAAGGTGACTGTTAATTCAAAGAATATATTTCAATTTTCTCAGCCTGAAGTGATGATAATGGCAGTGTTCTTCTATCTGGTGTTCTTCTACCTATAGAGCTGGGATGGTGGTGAGATTTTGGCATTTGAGAAGTGGCTTCTTGGCACAGCTCCCTGTTGTGGTGGCCCATATACAACCACACTAATGATGGACCCTCTGCCGGTCAGGCAGCCCTTATATCTGCATGCTCACATGCCCTTCAGCATCAGGTGCAGAAGTCCATCTTTTATCTCCAGATTCCCTTTGTGCGAGCAGGAAGTTAGCTGGTTACGGAGTGAAGCTTAACAGATTTGCCAAATAAAAACGTCACTGATGTTTTGTACCATGGTTGTACCATGACCTGCTGGGAGAGAGTCAGCAGTGTAAGCACAGTCTCCAAATTCCACCTCCCAGCACCACTTGAGACGTGGAATCCTAAAGATAACACGTGCTTTCTGTACAGACGCATGATAAGAAGAGGAGGATCAGAGGTCTCGTTTCACGCTGATAGTGTGTGGATCAAAATCCCGATGCGATGAGTGCCCCACACATTGTGCTGAAGCAGCTGGAATAGCCGCTCGCTCAGTGCTGCTGGAGCTCCAGCCAACAAGACAAGCCAGGATCCCTATCAGCTCCCAAATCTCATCCAAACCCAGCCCTGCCACTCCATGACAGCAGCAACAAACCTTCGGTGACCTCACCCTGCTTATGCATCAGAGTGGCAGATGAAATGCTTATGACGTTTTTTTCTTCAGTCCCTATCTTATTTATTAAATATGTTTTCATTTGCAGATTTGGGAATACCCCTGTTTGCTTCTAAGTGTGCTTGGTAAAATTTGTTTTCCCAAGAGCTGATCCAGGAATTGAAGAAATGAGCTCCTGAGCCAGTTTGCAGGAGGTGGTTAGGGTCAGTTTAATGTTTTCCATGATTAAAGTACACACTGCTGAGTAAATACAGGGAGGAATTATATGTTATTTGACTAGCTGCTAATTACAGTGAGCTCTTCCCAACTGCACTTCCTTTATAAAAGATGAAAGTCAGATCCCTCAAAATTCTCATATTTAGTTCCTTTGGAGAAAATGGTCTGGTAAATAAAACAAGTATTACTGCTCTAGTTTGTATCGTGCTTCTTTTGCATGCTAATCTGAAGTTCCCCTGAGATAATTTGACAAGAAGGCCATTAATGCAAATTTAAGCATGACCTAGAAAGGATTTATTTTTCATGCACCATAGTGATTCTTTGCTATTGTTATTTGTTTTAAACTGCCTGGTGTTTTGGGGTTGCCTTTCCTTGTTTTGCTTTCCTCATTTTTTTTATTTTAATTTCATCACCACACTAGCATGAATCATCCTAAAAGAAGTACGTTGCTTTCAAATAAATGCAAGAGTAAGATATGAAAATGTTGCATTATTTGGCAGACGAAAAGTATCATTTTGAAAAAACATCTTCATAGGCAATTAAGAAAAGTTTACATCAATTATTTTATTATATTGGAGGAACTGAGTACAAATTTGCATTATAGATACCTGAGCTTTCCCTGCAGGTGTAGCCTCAAAGCCCTCTGTTATCCAGCAGTGCCACTCAGCCAGTAGAATAAATGCTAACTAAACCAAAATTACTGCAGATCGCAAGACTTAACATTCATTTTTCAATGAGTTAGACTTTGTTTCTTTAATTTCTAAGCAGTCTGTAAATGTTTTGGTCTGTAGTTGTCATGTTCTTGTGAGTTATGTAGCATAGAAACAAACAAGGAACCAAACCAACCTGTTGAGAATCTCAGCACTTCTGGGTTTGTTTATATATTGTGAAGAACAAAAAAAAAATCAGTGTCCTGCCTCTCTTAAGCCTTTCACAGGTCAGTTTAAGTCTGTTACTCTTTTGATAATATAATATTTCCATATATATAGGATATTTCCATATATATTAGATATACGGAAATAAAATAGGTAACCTTTCCCAAAGGGATCTTAAAGCTCTCTGCCATCTTC
>JAOWBP010004313.1:11992994-12060240 GCA_028571105.1 Tragopan temminckii
CGCCCTCGGCGCCCCGTGCCGCCCCGGCCGCGCTCGGTGCCGGGCGGGGAGCCGCGCCGCTCCGCCACAGAAGCCGCACGAGTGAAGGAATTCCGTGAGCGCGCTCGCTCGGCTCTACGGCTGCTCCGTCGTTTCGCAGCGGACTGATCGCACGGCAGATACACGTTTGAACTTTTCCCCTCCGTCTCCCGGCCGAGGTGCGCCCGGTGTTTGCTTTCAGCGTTTGTTTAGCAGCTAAATGACGGCGGGGCTGGCGGCTGTCGGTGAGATCTGCTCGCTGATAGCTTCGGCTGGTTAAAGACCGAGGTGCTCCTCAGAGAGCTGAGAGGATAAAGCCGGTATCGGTTAAATTGCAGAGTACGTCTGTAAAGGTGAATGTTCTGTGTGGTTTCCCTGTCTTTTCATACTGCGTGTGTGTGTGCCCTGGGTTCTTTCTGTCTGCAGTGCAGCTTAGCCTGAAGTTCGGTTTCTTGATGTTCACTGTGATAACATTTCTGTATCCAAAACAGCGCAGGGAACGTTCCCAGCTGTTCCAACCTGTTTGCTTCAGAAGCTTTTGACGTGGAAAATATCCAGAGAATGGATCTGGTTAATAATAAGTTGCCATTTTAATAGGTGCCTCTTGCAGAGGTGACTGGTGCAGTATGTACATACGCTGTAATGCAGTTGCTTTCAACCCCTAAGTACTTCCCTACTGCAGTTCTGTATGACAGCTAATACGTTTATTGGAGGTGGGTTTGGTGTGTCTGTTTTCCTTTTTTTGATTATTTTACTTTGCATGAACTGAGGCCGAAAACCACTTCTGTAAGCACTTGTGATCTCTTTGCATAGAGCAAAATCAGCTTTATGCTTTTTAATTTTTCCAATTCTACGAGTGCGTTATTAAAACAAACACAGAAACCTGCACCCAATTTATCTGCATCTCATGCATGCTCAAAAATAGAGAACTATCTTGAAACATTGTGATTGAGTGCCCTTATCAATATACAGAAGTATGTTTGCTGACTGTCCCATGAATGAATGACTTCCACGTTTGGCTCTGCTCCTGTTTGCTGCAGCTAGGAAGCTGTGAATGAAAATGTGTATTTCTGAAATGGAAGTAATGCCAACTTCCAAAAGATTCCTGTACAGGAGGTGTGTGGGATATGTTGTGTACCTGCTAGGAGGAGTGATGAATCAAATTGCCTCGGGTAGCAGAGTAACAGCTCAGGTTTAAGAAACTTACTTGTCAGATGTACTTTTCCCTCTTGAGTGATGGGCAACGTTCTTATTCAGTGGGTTTAGCCTCAAAATAGTCTCAGAGCCTTAAATTATGTCAATACTTACTGTCTCATGGCATTTAGCTTTCCATTAGTGTGTATATCTGAAATAACCTATGTCCTGCCTAGGGCTCAGGGGAGGCTGGGTGCCCAGCACAGTGAGCTCCAGAGGATGTCTGAATACATAGAGCTTGTGTGTTGTGATTCACAAATCCCTCTTTGGGTCTTGTGTAAAGAGCTTATGCTGGTCTTTAAACTTTTTTCAAGTAATAACTTTGTACAGACAAGATTTCTTAAAGTGAGGTTTCTTTGGTTCAGGATCACTTCCTTTTCTTCTGCTTCTTTATCACTTACGGAACAGCAGTGATCCTCATTAACCTCTGAAGAAGTACCAGCATAGATCTCACATAACTAACATGTTTCATTTGATTTCCAGTGTAATCCACATCTACACTTTTTTCCCCTCTTTAAGCCCTTTTCAGAAAGAGAATCATGACCTTTTCCTTAGTCTTGTCTTTCCAGCTGTGTCTGTCTTCCAGCATTTGGAGATGTACAGAAAATACCAGGGCTGCTCAGGGGTTGTTAGTCAAAAATATGGTGCATCAGTGTCTATAGCTCTGGAGCGATAAAAGACAGGAAGGAAGAGGGGGTTCATTCCTTACTGTCTAAATAGCTGCTGGAGGTGACCAGATTAGTATTTACTTTGTAAAATGCTGCTTAGATTTTGAGATACTGGAAAATAAAGAGGACTCTAGATATTTCTTCAGAATGCTTGAAGACTAACCATTACCATTTTGACTTTAGTCTCCGTTAGCATTTGCAGCTTTACGTCTTTTTTCCTTATACGTTTCCTGTGTTCCTGTGCCCAGGCCATGGAGAAGACACTGATCCATCCTGCTGCCAGCTGGGAAGGGAGAGGCCCATATTCTAATTCCTGAAGCTACTAGAAGCTACTCATGTAGCTCTGTGCCCTTCCAGGATGTGCTTCTGAGCTGCTGTCGAGGCTCTTCTGCTTTGCATGGACTCGCCAATGTTCTGTAGACTGGTGGAGAGGGAGAGAATAACTGCTCTTTCTTTAGCTACAAATGATGCAGTACAGCTGTGTGGTTGGGCCAGCTGCTTTTAGGGAGGTGATCTGCTTTCATTTCCTGTTTCGGGGAGCTCTTGGCTGTGCAATTTAGTCTGGGCTGTAATGGCATTATCTATCATGATGCATGTGAAATTAAAAATTGGAGAGTTTCTCAGAGGCCTGTTTGGTTATCGCTGAGGTAATTGTCATAAAGCGTGGAGGGAAGATGGATGCCCGGGAAAGCAAGGTCTGTGCTCTCGCTACTGTAGTGATTTGGAATTGAAGAGGTGTAGTCCGCTACCTCAATCTCAGGTGTAATTACCTACATCTGATTCATTACAGACAGTTTTTAGTGTAGCACCAACATCCAGTGAGGGAGAGCCTGTAACTTCCTTAGGGAATCTTCTCTAGCACTACACCTCTTCTACCTTTGCAAAATGAGCTTTGTTTCTCCTCCTTCCCTTCATATCTTCTAAAATGTCTAATCAGAATCTTCATAACTCATTGCTAATCACCACATCCATTGTGTTCATACATTATTTCATTCCTCCTTTCTTTGGTCTTTTGTGCATTTCCTCCTCTCATCTGTTTCCTGTAAGTAACCCAGTTAATGAGATGACTTTTCCTCCTAGGCCTTGCTCCTTGCTGCCCTCTGGACTCAGTCTTCCAGAAAGTCCAGTCGCAGCTTTGAGAGCAAGGCAGATGAGAGAGGTGAACTGCAGTGTAACTTGCTGGGTGGAATTGCTTTTTGCCTGCAGTTTGCTTTTGCCTTCATTAAAGGGGACTGTTAACATACAAACAAAACAGTCCTCAAGCACTGTAATGCATTTGGGATAAGACTTACTGTTACAACGTGGCCAGTTCTTTCAAACTTTAGTACCAGCTCTTAATTCTTGTAGGACTTGAAGTACGCTAACTGTGGCACGGGATGTCAGTGTGTATTAAAGACAGAAGGAAGGAGAGTGGGTGGTGATAGCAGTAACTCAAAGTTAGGGAAGTTCTGAGTCCTGGAGTCTCCTACAAGGGTTGCCTGAGGGTAGTGGTGTTTGTTTTCACAGTTGTTTACTTAGCTGCTTTTTGTTTTAGGGATTGGAATGGAAATGTTTGCTTACAGCTGGGAAAGGTATGATTATTTGTTGTCTCGTCTGCAGGGGTTTTTCATTAGCAGCAGTTGTAAGTGAAGCTGAAATAATGCTTATTTAATAGTATGCTATTGAAAAATTCATATGTGTTAAAATATGCATAATCTATTTTCCATCTTGTCTGCCTTGAATTACTCAGATTGAACGTTTTTCTTTTTTCTTTAAGATCTTGAAGCCTGTACCAGGTCCTTGAGAGAGGAAACTACATGACACTACACCATGAGTGACAGTAAATGCGATAGTCAGTTTTACAGTGTTCAAGTTGCAGATTCAACATTCACTGTACTAAAACGTTACCAGCAATTGAAGCCCATAGGATCAGGGGCACAGGGCATTGTTTGGTGAGTAATAAATATTTTATTTAAACATAAAAATCTCTACATGCATAACAAAATTTGAATGTGTTCCTGATAGAGGTGCCAGGATGTCAAATGTTATCAAAATTGATGAGTGCTTTGTCTCTTGCTACAGGTTTATGATGGACTAGTTACTAAAATACCTGCCTGCAGTAGTTCAGTAGTTCAAAAGCTAGTGGGAAACTAGTTTTTGTTTTGATTTTAAAGGAAAAGTAATATTTGAATAACAACATAAATGAAGAAGGTCAACAGATTTCCTTCTCATTAACCACTTTATTTTTGTTTTAGTTGTCACCTTCCCCATGTAGTTATGCTATTATAGTGTAAGGTATGACAATGAGATGGTGAGAGATTCTGGGTTTTACTCGTTTCTTCATCATGGCCCCCTTTCTTCCCCCCCTTTTATTCCCAATCACTCCTGTCCATTTCTAGGAGCCATCAATGCAGTGCCTTGCCATTAACTGGCAGGACGAGGCAAATCAGTGTCATGGTCACTCCATGGATTAACCAGGAAGGGATGCTGTGAGGGGTTGGGCTGGCCGTCTCTTCCTTGCTGTGTCACCCCAGCTATGTGTCCAGCCTCCACTGGCCCAGGACGTGAGAGTCGTTAGTCTGATCCTGAACCTTAGTCTCTTGTATGGCACCACACCTCTGGGCCAGCTAAAGGTAAACACTTTCAAATGTTTTTTAGACTGCAGCAGTCTATTCTGCACCACTTACTGCCAGCCCTTGTTTTGTTGGGCAAAACTTACTGGGTCACAGCAGCAGATCTTATCGATGCAATTTTACAATTCCATCCATGAGGGAGCAAACAGATGTACTTAGGAACTCTGTCATATCAGACTTAATCAGAAACGTGTGATGGGTTGTTCGTGCTTTAAATCCAGTCTGCAGTTTCTGTCTGCCAATAAATTCTGCAAAAGAAGTATGATGACTCATATTGCGAGCAACCCTTTATAGAGCACCTGCCCATGACTTTCTGGCTTTTTTAAAACCTTAAAAAATGTTTTATACTTAGGAAAGGAGTGCTAACAGATGAAAAAATAAGTGAGGTGAGAACACTGTATTTCGTTCTTCAGTGGGTTGAGTGAGGAATGGGTAGGCGTGCTAGATCTTGGTATTAGTGTTTGGGTAAGTGTTAGTGTAGTGCAAACATGTTCTGGGTATAAATATTCTTAATGATATGCTGGTTCTAGATTGCGTGTAAGAATTTAGGGTGGTTGTAATTGCTTCTCCTTTCATTGGAAGTAGTACATGTCTAAATGACATGAGTTAAACTAGGCATTGCTTCAAAGCAGTTGGGGTCGTGCTGAGGTCAGCATCTTGGGTGGAGAAAGGGATGATCTGATTTATTGACTTGTTTTGAGAAAACTGGATTTTTGGAACAACAGAGTAAAACATTGCATAAATTTTCTTCATGTGAAACATCTGAAAACTATGTCCAAATTGAAGAAGGTGCAAAATCTAAATTTCTCTGTAAAAGTCCCTAAAATACATGGGGGAAATATGCAAAATGTAAGGGTACATAGTGTAGAAATCTCACCATAGTATGAGTGCTATCCTGTCATTTTTGGCTAGGAAAATCTTGGTGTCGTTTGTGTGTTGCATAAATGAAATACAAAATGAGAACTCTAGAAAATGAAAAAGGAACTTGGTTGTTTATGTAGAGTTTATTTGTGTATTTTATATACAAAGTGTGCTTCTATACGTGATTTTTCACACTTCTTAAGTTCTAGCATGCTCAAAACCTTAGAATCTATTTACAAATGAATAACTGCTTGCACAAAATGATTTTCTTGAACTGGTTTTTGTTTTAGACTTGATATCAGTTTTTCCTTTCTTGCCCTGGATGGTTAATTAGTCAATCTGATATTTCTGTCCCAACAAATTTATTCTATCCTTCAAGATAGCAAAACTGTGATCTTACAAACTCGTGTGAGTTTGCATTGTCCATAATTTTCCTACAGTTGCACTTGAAGAAACAGTCGGGAGTTTGTTGCTATTTGCAAAGCCGTGTTTGGGCAGTAGGGAAAGAGTGAGTGAAGCGAAGCTGGTGAAGCAGGAATCCACAGCAGGAGCACATTGCAGATCAAGGCAAAAGTCCTTTGCCTATAGAACTGAAGCATGATTTCTCGCTGTAATTTAGGTTAAGATGTTTTGTTTATAAGTTCACTGTGCATGTGGCATCTTTACTCCTAATATTAAAAGCTGGCTCAAGATGCAAACTTTTAAAAGCGCTCTGAAGACCTTAATAGAGTTCACTGTGATCAGATTGATGTTGCTTTTGGGTGGGAGGACAGACATGGAGGTTCTTCAGAGATACCAAAGACAAATTCTTTATTGAGACGCAATATCAGTTACTCTCATGTGAATAAGCAAGAAAAGAAAAAAAAAAGGTAGAGGTGAAGTTGTTTGTATGTGCTGGGATGGAGTCTTGACACACACCTGGTTGCTCAGATTGCAAAGGGGTATCTTCCCTGAAATGTCTGTCCCACTGTTGCAGTGGTCTTGCTGCTCATGGATGGCTTGAACAGCTGTTTATTGTGTACCCTGTTGGTTACTGGTTGTTTGCTAATACCAGGGTGCTGTTAATGCCATTAATATCAATAAAATTGTGCACAAAATGTCTTCTTGATGAAATAGTGGAAACACCAGAGCTTTCATTTTTCGTATCTGGGAGGAAAACAGTTTCTCACCGGTTCCTTTCTTCCCATTTTGTGTTTTGTTTTGCATAGTTAAATAGAAAAGCTTTAAATCTGAGAGTGATCATATCACTGAATAATAACTTGTGTGTGTCACAGAACTAAGTTGAAATGAAAACTAGCAAGCCTTTAATGAAAACGGTGCAGTGATTGAAATGTGGGCACTGAACTGTGCCTCCCAGGAAACAGCATCTTATGGGTGAACCCTGCCTTGCTGGTGGTACCTTTTCCAGTAGAAAAGGCAGTGATTTGATGTTGGTAAATTTCATACAGTTTGAGTATTGCTGCTGGAGATGAGCTGCACTTCTTGTAAGAGTGCTTTAAGAGGGTGGTCCTTTGCAGCTGTATGTGCTGTATGTGTCCTGATGAGGCAGAGAAGAAGCTCACAAAGTGGCAGCTTTGGAAAAGACATGAGTGAAAATTCTTTCCTACCTTATGAAAGTAGCATTGAATGGAAATCATGTGGGAATCCTTATTTAAAGCTAGAGAGGTAATAGATTGAAACTCCTGTGTCGTTCCTGGCATGCATTTGCAGGTATTTTGTCGTATTCCCTATGTGTTAATAATGAAGAATATTCCAACCTTAGGCTTGTTCTGGATATACATGTAATTTAGCTTAGATTCTTACAATTTTTAAAGTGTTTGCACCTGTACCTTGAACTACAGAGGGAAAGAACAACTGAAAAAAGCTACCAAATTAATGCTCATTTTCATTTTTAAGCTGTTGCATTGCTTCCTACAGTGTGTAAATCTTCCATATTGATTTTTGTTTTTGCTGAAACCAGACAATTCATTTTCTGCACTAAAATTGCTTTGAGTTGCGAACTATCCACATAGATGAGAGCACTGATGCCTGCAGAACAGATCAGATGTTGTGACTGTTCTTTAGGAAAGATAAACTAAAATAAATGACTGTCAGTCAGCAACAGTGCCCAGAAGATTTCCCAAGTGTACAGACTAAGCTGGAAATAGAGGCAGCTGAAATATTACTTAAAAACATGCTTAACGTATTTTTAGATCTCTCAATTTTGAGCAAAAGTCTCAAGTCAGCAGATTCTGTCTTATTTGGGGAAGGGGAGGGCACAGAAGGCTTTTCATAAGAATGTTGGTGCCTTCTGTTCAGCCTACCTTTGTTTTTTAAGGAATGTTTAGATTCTCTTTTAATGTGTTTTTTCTAAATGTAAAATGAAGTTAGCGTAAGCAGCTTAGTTGATATTTATTTTCTCAAATCTTGATTTCTTTCCGTGTTTCCATCTCCCCTCTTCCTTCGCCTCTTCCCCAAGCAGACTTCAACTTAAGCTGTTTGTCTTTGACAACTTGCAGTGCTGCGTTCGATACAGTCCTTGGAATAAACGTTGCTGTAAAGAAGTTGAGTCGTCCTTTTCAGAATCAAACCCACGCAAAAAGAGCTTACAGAGAGCTTGTTCTTTTAAAATGTGTCAATCACAAAAATGTAAGTCTGCCTTTGTATTTCCCTCTCTCATTCTCTTATATTTAAAAAGCTCAAGATTTGCTTTCTTGCGAATCTTTAACCAAACTAGTGAAAAAAATGGTGAGAGAAACCAGAAAAATTTGCAGTGGGTTTTACAGTTATTCACAGTGTGATGTTCAGCTCTTGGGTGAGCTGGTTGGAGGATGAAGTGCCAAGAACAGGAGGCTCTTGTTGCAGTGTTGTATGGGTTTATCATCAGCGTGGACTTCAGAGATGGTTTTGCTGTGGTGCATTTGCCTTTTTACATCCAGCTACAGCAAGGCCTGTTTGGCACTGGGTTTGGTTGTGGGCTTGGCTCTTCTAGCTGCTCTGTAGTTATATTTCCTGAGTTTATGCAAGAGTTTTATTAAATATAATGTTTGACTGGTAGATTTGGAAGGTATAGTGGTGCAGCTTGAAAACTTGCCAATAAACACAACTGAAATGCAGACATGCCATACATGCATACAAGGTCATTGAGCCTTCTAAGATACTAAGCCATAATGTCAGTACTTGAATGTACGAGTACAAGAATATAAGGATCACAGTGTGTTGCATTGTGATGCCAGCGTGAACTGGGAACAGTGCTGATTGTGGAAGTTTTGTACTCGAGTGTCAAATCTTCTAGGACTGCTGAAATAAGCTTCTGGTGAAGTCCAGAAGTAGCAGAATAAAGACAAGGTTGTAATTAAGGATGGCAACATAGTAATGGTAGGAGTTCTCCTAAAAATAGTGTGTAACAATGTAAATTGAATGGGGTGGCATGGCTCGCCTCTGCTCTTGTTGGACAGCCTTAGTTAAAATTTCTTGCCCAGTACATGATTTAAAATAATTGTTTATGTGGGGACAAAAGGAATGCATTTCAGGTACTGAAGAAGGACATGGGTGTCATATAACTTGAAGGAAAAAAAAAAAAAAGAGTCTGCCCTGTTTTAGTCTCTTCAGCACATGTGCTGCAGTTTTCAACTGTATTTGAAACAACAGTTCTTCAGTGTGAGTGAGTTAAGTGAAACCAAGTAATACTAAATTGTGTTTAGTACCAGTATGTGTTTGGCTTTGAATACTAATTTCTGTAATAATTGGATTTTTATTTCAGTTAAAGCTGAAGCTTCTTTTTTCTTTATAGATAATTAGTTTATTAAACGTATTTACACCGCAGAAGTCACTAGAAGAATTTCAGGATGTGTAAGTACTAGACTTCTGTTACAATTTTCTTGACAAATATTCAGCTAAGCCGTAGCAGCATAGCTCCGGTGTCTTACAGTCTTTATGCTGAAAGTAGAGGGTATCTAAAGTCTAAGTTTAAGCTTTAGGTAGTCTTTCTTGACACTTCTGAAGTAAATTGAGAGATAAAGTTGTTTCGCTACAGACATAAAATGGAAGTGGGAAATAGTTATTTACCTCTTATCCATGGTGATTTAATTTTGGGGTAGTCATATGTTCCAGTGAATGACCCTAATTTTGAAATTGTGTTAATGCATGATCTTTTCTTAAAATCATAAGCTTTCTTAATGTTCTTACAGTTTATGAATGTTTTCTTATGCTTCAGATATTTGGTTATGGAGCTGATGGATGCCAACTTGTGCCAAGTTATTCATATGGAATTGGATCATGAAAGAATGTCTTATCTCCTTTACCAGATGCTATGTGGTATCAAACATCTCCACTCAGCTGGTATCATCCACAGAGTAGGTAGTATTAGATCATTACTGATATTCTTTATGAACACAGATGTTCTTATGAACCTGAGGGGTAGGCAGGGAATTGCTCTTTTGTATGCTTATAGTTCTTTTGTTCACACTATTATTAAACCTGGAGATTTTCAGATTTGAAGATGAAGACCAATGTATTGTTAACAGATCTTAAAACAGATCAGTTCTGTGGATTTAAGTGATGCTGAACTGATCAACTCATAAAACATGAGCAACTGTGTACCTTCCAAATTAATAAAGAATGAGTCTTTCAAATTTAATATTTGACTTCTATATTACCGAATGGTTGTTCAGAACTTTAGAGTCCTGAGCATACTTCATGCAACTCTGATTCTGGTTTTCTGCAGCTGCTCTTTGTATTTTCCGTGACCAGTCAGTCTACCTGACAGTCATGCTTGGTTTTTTTGTTCCTTTCCTGTTCTTCTTTTCTCCTATTTCCTGAACACACCTCTTAAATCTCTTTCCCTGGTAGTTGAAAAATTCAGTCAGCTTCTAGTCTAATGTGCTTTTTTTTCTTCACGTTCAGTCCATAAACGTAATTGAGAACCTGTGTAAATTGCAACAAATCTTTGCCTTGCTGAAAAAAATCTACCATTGTGTATAGTTAACATGTGTAAGACTGAAGGGGGGGGCTGGAACTCCAGCTGAACTCCACCTGACTTGTTGGTTGTGATTTGGAGCTAAAGGGGAGACAAAATGTTTGCTGAGAAATTTGAACCCATTGGAGCTAACAGAGCAGTTGGACAGAACTGATGCTGGTTGAACATGGAAATGGGCCATTGGTGAAACCAAACTAACCAAACTGTGAATAGCTAAACAAAGGTAGGAAGTTTATTTTAATAGGGAGGCTAAAGTGGATTGTGTTGGGTTAGTCTGGGACCAAAGCAAAAAGACCTGTCAAGACCTTGAGTGGAAACTCTGAATTAGATGAGAAATCGGATTTTGGAAAGAAGCCAGGCTAGGAAGGGGACAGAACTTGGATAGCTCAAAGGAATATGTCTAGGGATGACTTAGAAGAGTCTGTGACTAAACACAGCTTGAAATAATGTATGTGACACCAACCTCTGTTATTAATAGATGAATATTGAAATCTGATATGCTTCACATGGCCCAGCATTATAACAAGATGAGATAACAAATCTCACTGCCAACTACTGTAAATAATTATTCTGTTATTTCAAGAGAAAAGTCTGTACGGAAGATTAGAAAATGCAAGCAAGCTGATTCAATACCGTTCTGCAAAAATTTGTTGCTTTCCTGCCTCTCAAGAAAAGGAAGTTCTGCACCTGAAAGCATAATTCATGTGGTTGAAACCACGTCAAATACTTGAACAGAGTCAAAATGTACATCTGTAATTCAAATTTTTGTGAATGTAAATGAATGTAAAACTGCTATTGTGAGGTGAACTGGTGGCATTACTGACTTCAGAGGGGGAGGGTGTATTATTCGGTATATAGATCCTTCCTTAACTGCACTAATTTCTTGTTAGGATTTGAAACCCAGCAACATAGTAGTAAAATCAGATTGTACACTCAAAATCCTTGATTTTGGACTGGCAAGAACAGCGTGTACTAATTTTATGATGACTCCATATGTAGTAACACGATATTACAGAGCGCCAGAGGTTATCCTTGGAATGGGATATAAAGAGAATGGTAAGTTACTGGAGTAATGCTTTAAATTGTTTGTCTAAAGCATGTGTCTCCAAACGTAATAGCTTTAAAAGGCTGGGACAGAGCTAATTTCCCTCTGCTATGTCTATTTTTAATGCTAATCATGTTACTGGAGATTATTAAAACATAAAATGTGCAATAAGTATTTTGTGGAGGAGTTTTCTACTGTATCCGTATCTCCATTTAGCATGTACTGTTTCTGCTTTCCTGCTGTCTTACCTTTTCCTCTGTTGTCCTGTTGCCATTTTCTTTATCTATGAGATACCTATGCTGCATGATGTTTTAGAAAACCAACTAACCAGTGATCAGTGTATAAATAATAAACCTTTTTAACACTGTGATTTTTACTGTGAAGCATATTTTAAGTCTGTCCCCTCAGTGTCTGTGATGACTTCATTAAAAATCTATTTCAGATTCTCCTATAGTAGTTTATTCTCCTAAATCTATATAAATAGCACTTAAAGAGGCTGGGTGTTGTACTATATATATACTGACTTTAATATATTGAACATTCAGCCAACAAAACTACTGGCAAGGAAACTGTCCTTGACTCGCATTACTGTTTTACTTGCTGATATTTCCTAGCTGTGAAGTAACATTCTGCCTCCTCTGGTCTTCTAACCTAGTACATCTTTTTGGTTTTTCAGTGGGGCTTGGGAATACCTTGCTGTTTATAACTTTAGCTGTGTGATACAAGGGACTTGCAGGACCTTGCTGAGCCACTGAAAAATTTACATTGGTGCATGTGGCACTTGTTCTACTGCAAGTGCTCACGTGGATGAGAACATCTATGGAGGCAGTTCTGGATGGGACAAAAATACTTATCTGCACGACTATAAATAAACAGTGTGAATTTACAAATAAATAATTGTGATATTTAAAAAACCTCTTTAATCTTTTGTCCTTGTTACACCTAACATATGATAGTGGATATCTGGTCTGTTGGGTGCATTATGGCAGAAATGGTCCTCCATAAAGTCCTGTTCCCAGGAAGAGATTGTATCCTTCTTCACGGTCGTTTCAGAAGTGTAATTGCTGATCATATTTCACAAAGTGCTGAAAACAAAATTTAGCAACAGTTTAATTTGTTGAAATGATTGAAAATTCATGTTAGCAGTTTGGTTTTCCACATCGTTGTGTTTTATTGTAGATGCTAGATGTCTTCATTTTGTTTGTTTGTTTTCCTCGCTTTTGTTCATGATACTTCATAATTTGATCATTTCATTTTTACTTTCAGTTGATATCTGGTCAGTTGGTTGCATCATGGGAGAATTGGTGAAAGGTTGTGTGATATTCCAAGGCACTGATCGTATCCTTCCCTAGTCATCCTTGAACCCCATTCCACTCCCAACAGAAACATATTTGGATCTGTATAAAAACGTAAAGCACTGTTTTCAATCATGTTTTAGTAGATCTACTGTAAGCTATGAAATTAGTGTCATTGACCAAATTGTTGAGCTTCCTGTTTTATTTTCTTAGCAGACTATATTTACTGTAATTTGTACTGATTGAATCTGTAGAATTTATATTAAGAGCTTCAGCTTTTCTGTGTTTAATAGAATGCTGGTAGGTTAAAGCAAAAAAGAAAGCATTATCTGTTTTTTCTTACTGTTGTTCTTAGTAGGTAAGTGTTAGAAGCAGAAATCTACAAAGTTAGCATTCACTGTGCATGGGTTTTGCTTCCTATTTTGTTCAACTTATTTTTTAATGTACGAGTTTTTTGAGTTTCTACCCAACTTTTTTTCTCACTCATTAGGATGCTGCTGTCCAGTGAGTGCTAATTGCAAGCACACTGCATGAAATCTCTTTTTCTTACTATTATGATTTAATAGAAAAACAATTTTTTAAAATTTTTGTTATCATTTTATGAAAACTTTATTTTGGACTTACTTTTTCTATAAGATTATCGTTCTTTCACTTTCCCCTCCAGTATTTTTGACCCAAGTTTGTCTTCACAGAATTGTACTTTGTTACGTGATAGAAACTGTGGGAACCTTTCTGTATTAGAATTAGAAATCTTTATGCCCTCATGCCTTAGACTTGGGAAATCTCAATAACATATTACTGGATCAGAGAGAAGCATTTACACTTTGTGAGGTGAATAAAAACGAACACTTAATCAAATGCATATTATTCAAATAATTGTATGTGTTTAAAATTATTTCCTAGAAAAAGAAATTAAAACAGTGGACTCATTATTAAGTTCCAGTTAAAAGAAAACTTGGATTTAAACCAATTTCATCCTTTATAAAAAATAGTCTTGCATAGTAGTAGTGTTCTAGGGCAAGATGTTCCAAATTGATCAATAAGTAAATAGAATGCAGAAGATGCAATTAAACCACAGTTGCCCCTGAGGGCTGTAAGTTACACGAAACCAAAGGACCTGTGGTCCAAGATATTGAAATATGTTGTATAATATTTCTGCTTGTCAGCAAGGAAAAGCTGGGTCCACCACTTAGGATACCAACTATATGTTCCTAAAATCTTTTCATATATATTTGTCTTGTAGAGGCTATTTTAAATTTAAAGTTTCATGACACTAATCTTCAGCAGTTGATCGTTTATCAGTTAGTTGCATAAATGATTGTTAAATAAGTCTGTTTTCTACCTTTCTTCCTTTCTATATTGTTTTACCTTTTAAAGCCTTCAGACCAACCTAACACAATTCTTCATATGTGTTATGTGTCTTTCACCTGCATGTCAGCATGGACTATTTTGGTTTGTTCATGAAAAAGGAAGTTCTGTCTGTACTCATTGAATATGCAAGTTACCATTTGTAGTTCACTGGAGGTCAATGAAGCTCCACCAGTCCATATTTCAAAGAGTCTGCCCCCTATCTTATCAAAATGCATGGCTGTGCTTAGGGTTTTTTCCTTCTGAGTCTTTCAGTTCCCTTTAATGTGAGGTACTGACAGATAAGTCATGTTTGCAGTTATCAGTCTGGAGTAATTGCAGTTGTCATTTTCTTTTAGCTGCAGCCACAAGTCTGTTTTGACTACGTGGGTTAAGGGGGATGGATGCTGCTGTGCATGGCCTTGGGATTTTCCTTTTTTTAATTAAATTTTGATATGTCCTAGTGGTTTGCTATTTAGATCAGGGAACCAAGTTCAGTGTATTGCCTAACGATGTGCCTGTGGCTGTCTTCAGGAGAACCTGCTCTCAGATCCAGTAGTTTGTACATTGCTGTGTGGTCAGCAGGGATTTCTTGGAGAGTTGCAGCAGAGCCCTGCTTGGCCTGAGATGCTTCACACCATCAGAGTGAAGGATGGACTGAAGCTGTTCCTGGCCATAGCCTGAGCTGAGAGGCTGGCAGTTGCTGTTGCACTTGGAGATGAGAAACGTAGAAAAAACACCCAGCACAGATACTGGAGATGAAGTAATGGAAAACCTGGAGGCACCAGAGAATGTTTTCAGTGCTCTTCTATGCAGGAGGTGAAAGAAACTGCCTGCCTGACTGAGCATAGTCATGATTTCTTGGGAAAAGTCATGCTTTATTATTAATTGATTATAATAAGGACTCTGTTCTCAGCGTTTTCTCGCAGAGTCTCACAAAGCAGACTGACACTCTGCTATGGACTCAACAGTTCTGGGTTACTTTTGACCTTGGGGTCATTAGTTGAACAGAAAGGGTAATTTTGTCTGCAGACTGCAGGGTTATTCAGAGGGACGCTGCGTGCTTTGCATCAGCATTAAGATTTTCTCCTGATTGGATTTTTGATAACAGGCATAGCTTATTTCATATCCAACCTATGTTGGGGAAAATACTGTTTCAATTTTTTTCCCCACATTTTTATTACTGAAGTGGAGTAGATTCCCCCACCCCCAAACCAGCACAGACTGCCCTTGAATTTGGCTAGCTGGTGTTCTGCACTGCTGCCACTCAAATCATCAGCCTTTTCTTGAATCTGGATTGGTGGAGTTCTTGCACAAATTACTTTTCCAACAAAATTTCCTGGCGTGTGTCAAAACTTGCTTTGTATGTGCTCTGTTTTAGCATGAGAGTTAATAATACTGACTTCTTAATTCTTATTTTAATATTGTGTTTCCATTGGAATGTACTGAATAAGCAGATACCATTTTTAATCTTTGCATCAGAAGTCTAAAGCTTTAGTGGGAAGCATATTTCTAGACGTATTTTTGACATGCTAACAAAAGTAAGTGCTTCTTAAACGGTAGTGTTTTTTAAATATAATTCAAAGTGCAATAGATGTGTCTTGTTAGGAAATTAGTGTGAGAATCAGTAGTTTGA
Organism: Tragopan temminckii; assembly: GCA_028571105.1. Taxonomy (NCBI): domain Eukaryota; kingdom Metazoa; phylum Chordata; class Aves; order Galliformes; family Phasianidae; genus Tragopan; species Tragopan temminckii. The sequence goes on from JAOWBP010004313.1 coordinate 12,008,628, forward strand.
AATAAAAAATTCTGAGTTCAGATACGTTTGCAAAGTTTGTGGTTAGATTACTAGAACTGCCCATTCCTTTCATCAGGAAAAATGCAAAGTGTTGATCTGAGTAAGCTTACTGTATTAGCATTGTTGATACTGTAGAAGTATGTAGAAGATATACCACGTTTTATGTATTTTTATGTATTTTTCCCTTTCATCAAAAATCTTCCACGTGGTACTGTTAGGTGCACAGCAGATGATACACCAGCTGCCTTTCTTTTTCTTTCTCTTCTGTCCCCATAGTTGTTATTATATTATTATTATGGGCATAATTACAGAATGAAGCTTCGTTTCGACTCTTCAAAAGTCATGTTTTCAAAACTGGCCAATAGGTACAAATTCACTGAAGATATTGAAGCCTAATAAGTTGTGCAGCATTTCTTGTCTGTCCCTATTTTACAAAACTGACATTTTAGATTTTTGCCAGTGTAGCTTTTTGCATAGCAGTTCTAGAATGTTGTTGATGTTAGACTGAAGTTTTTGTTTTATTATTAGTTCAGGTTTTCAGCTTTTCAGATTTCTGTAAGTGATGTTTTTGTGTAGTGCAGACTTCAAATTCTGCAGCTGATTTTCCTAAAGATATGGTGCAGATATTGATCAATGGAATAAAGTAATTGAACAACTAGGAACTCCCTCAGCAGAATTCATGAAGAAACTACAGCCTACAGTGAGGAATTATGTAGAAAACAGGCCAAAATATCCAGGTATTAAATTTGAAGAGCTCTTTCCAGACTGGATATTTCCATCAGAATCAGACCGTGACAAGTTAAAAAGTAAGACAGATTTTTTTCTTCTTCTGAAGGTGTTAATTTAAAATGTTTGCAATACATTTAATTAAAAAAAAAAAAACCACCAACAACTAATATAAAATATCTATATTGCAATAGGTGTTGACTTAAGTTCCATACCTGCTGTTTTTTTCGTGTATGACAGATTCTGATTTTTCCATATTAGTTCAGAAATACAAAGATATTTCACTGTTCTGTTTAATTCATTTCATTCAAATGTGTTGAATAACGTTTGTGGCTGAAATGTTTCAGGAAGTAGTACTCATTAAAGTTATTTGTATTTTTCTGGTTCATATGGGAATATAATTCATGTCAGCTATACCTGAACTTTAGATAAATGACTAAAAAAGTTGAAAAAATCTATTCTATGGACAGATACAAGGTTTTATACAAAATAGGCTACACCAAGTTATTTTATTATACTGCATTTGTAGTTGAGACAAAAAAAGCGCTGTCAGTCAGATGGCACTGCAACGAGTAGCCATTGACTATGCACTTTAAAATCTGGTATATGAGCAATAGTTGATGGCAAACTGCGACCTATGCAGCAACACAACTGTTCAAAATTGAGATTGGTTTATGTCAGCTGCAGGGTTTATGTTTTGGATTACAGTAAAATAACATTGACATTAGAGGATTGTGACCTCCTTTTGAAGGAAATCTGCAGCAGCGTAGGAAAGCTGCCATCTCTGTGCCTTTCCTGGCAGTGCAGCCTAGTGCTGCTGGGTATTGAGCAAGATGTGGAGCTCCAGTCCTACGCTGCTGATTTAAAAACAGTGCTCAGTGAGACCTATTTAACTCCACGGGATTAGAAGCTAAGTATTCACATGTCACTAACAAATGGAACTTGTTGGGAGGCATAGAAGCTTAGGATTTCTGTTTGTGTATGCTTTGTCAGATGTTTAAAATCTACAGCTCCTTACACGTATGTTCTTTTTCATTTTTACTTTCTAGCCAGTCAAGCTAGAGATTTATTATCAAAAATGCTTGTAGTAGATCCAGACAAGAGAATTTCCGTAGATGAGGCCTTACGTCATCCCTATATTACTGTCTGGTATGATCCAGCTGAAGCAGAAGCTGTAAGTTTGCATTTAAAATAAATTTTAAGATATCAGTTCAATAATTTTTAAAGGATAACTTTAGTTTGGATCCAAGTGCATGCTTTGAACTCGTTTTTTGGTTAGTGAGAGATGCACGTAAGCATTCAGGTTAATGTTCAAGGTGGTACCACCTGGAGAGCTGTTGGTGAAATGGAATTGATACAGTTTTGGAAGTGGTTGTAGAAAGAAAGGTAACTCCCTTCGTGGAAAGTGTTGCCTGCAGGGTGATAATCTGCTGTATTTTGGGTAGTGGGCTTCATCCGAGGCCCTGCCAAACCTTACAAAAGTTCATTTTTAGCTGATGCTTTTAAACAGCATTTCAGTGGGTGGTAGAACCTAAATTCTGGAGATGTAAAATGAATGTAAATTAGAGATGTAGGGAATAGACTGCCAGAGGAAGGTAACAGTTGGCTAGGAAAATCATTTTTAGTTTTGCCTGCAGTGTAATAGGTAACATGTAGACTTACTTTTTTTTGTAGCCTCCACCTCAAATTTACGATGCACAACTGGAAGAGAGAGAACATGCAATTGAAGAATGGAAAGGTAAGAAGGGAGCATGAGCAATGACATTCATTGTAATAACTTGTACTGTGAGCTGTGCGTTCTTGTCGTGCGTGTGCTGGATTGTGTAACTGACTGGAGCATATTCAAAATATGCAGTACTGCTTATGGTAATATGAAAATAAATTGATAATGGAAAAATGTTCTGTTTGGAATAAATATGTACGTGTGTATGTATGCTCTGCAGTAGTAAATCCTTTCCTCTAGAAGAGTTGAGAGTGAGCCATCCTGTGTGTACCATACCATAGAGAACCAAAACAAAATAATGGATCTTTGTTACGTTTAGAAGTCTATGGTATTTTATTCAGGTGTTGTGTCCTAAATCTATTTCTGACCCATACAGTGGTACTTACAGACTGACCTGTAATTATTTAATTGTACCTTTACATGTTTGTAAGTAGTACTTAAATTGCTTGTGATCTTAACAATGTTTTTTCTGTCTCTTCTCTTATTCTTTCTATCTTATAAGAATTAATATACAAAGAAGTAATGGATTGGGAAGAAAGAAGCAAGAATGGTGTGGTAAAAGATCAGCCCTCAGGTTAGTCATCGTTTCAGTAGTTCTTCTATAACGTTATGCTGCATAGAGTGATCTGTTGGACTAAAGGAATGAAAAAAATCCTATTTAATACAGGTAGGCAAAAGTTCTGTTGTTACAGACAAAGATTCTGATCAGCCTTTGGAGATCCATGGGCAGTAATTTTTCATTGTTATGAAATGAGTTGTATGAAAACAAGTCTTAAGTCCTGGATATTCAACGCACTGAACTGTCTTCTCCCCAGAAGGCTCCCACATAAGCTGAAATAATTGATGCCATCTTACGTCAGCTGTTGTGCAGATGTATTTTATGCTGAATGCTTTTTCTTAGCTTTGAATGAATGTATACCTTTCATGCACATTCAAACATTTTTAGAGCTCTTTATTTTAAGACAGCTAATAGTATGAAGTATTTTTGCCTGCAGCTGAATTCTTAATGTTTGCTGCTGTTCTCTTGGTTCAGTAATTGGAATGTTGTGCTGCAGATTTTAAGTGTTAGGAAACTTAGTGCTTGCATTTCTACTGTTTAATGATTTGTCTGTTTTCTAAGAATTTCTCTGAGGAAAGTGATGTGCTCAGAACCTAAAAGTGTGGTTATTTGTGCTTGCAATATTGTCTTGCCTCAGATTTTATTATGTTTGGTTTACTTAGCACAGATGCAGCAGTGAATAGCAACACCAGTCCTTCCCAGTCATCATCTATCAATGACATTTCATCCATGTCAACAGAGCAAACATTGGCTTCAGATACAGACAGCAGCCTCGATGCCTTGACAGGACCCCTCGAAGGATGCCGATGATCAGCCAGGATTGCAGACTTATCTTTGGAAAAGAACTCTTGCTTCCATTGGGCCTGAATTGCTTGTAAGTTAATGGAACAAAGTAGAAAAACTCCATGTTCTGCATGTTCTGCTAAAGTAATGCCTGTTTTTATGTTTACTCAGTTGTTATGAAACTGCCTGCTTAATGTTGTAGAATGAAAGCAAATCAATGTCTAAGGAGCAAAAAAAAAAAAAAAAGTTTAGACACTATTACAGGCTTTTCTTTGTTTCAGCCTATTTCAGGTGAGCAGTTATAATAGACTTCTAGCCAATAACTTCTCTTGAGTGAGTTCATGCATCTTCAGTCCTAACTGGCAGGCTTTTGTGACATCAATGGTTGTTTACATTTTAGTACAGTATTGCTCATTTGTAGGTTTTTTGAATGTACAGTGTCTATGAAGTTTGTTTTAATGCGTGACTATGGCAGTGTGCATTATTTAACGACTGGAGTGTTGTGTGTAAGTGTTAGCTCGCATGTTGAACACTCTCAGTACTGTGTTTAAAGGGCAGTTACTTTTCCGTATAGCACTTTTTTGAGCCCTTTCTATCTTTGCTTCCCAATGGTTCTATCTTCTTGTAGAAGAGAAAAACACAGTGTTCAGAGTATAGCCATACCTTCATATTTCATCAATGAATATCTGACTCTTTTCTAGTTATTTAAACATGGATGGAAGATACAGTGGCTTAGTTCCATCTTAAGGAAGGATGGGTGACATTTGTGAGGCTGTGCCTGTTTAAAGGAGGGCAGAGTGCTAAATTGTTTTGTATTTTTTTAGCTCGTGATACTGATCCTTTAACTGAAACAGAAAAGGAAATTACATATGTGATGCTCTTCATTCAGTGACAGGTGAATTGGAGAGACTTGCAGTCTAAGTGGCCTGAAAAAGAGCTGCATAAATGTTTTCCATTTTTTTAAATGGGTCCATTCTATCTAGTGAGTAATTAAAAAAATAAAAATATAGTAGCTTTGAGTCATTTGTCAATTAATTATTTACTGAACAGAACTTAGCTGTAGTTCCAAATTAAGAAATCCTCTCTATTTTTACTGGGAGAGGAAAACATAATATATTTAATACATACATTTTCTAAATACGGTGTCGGAGGAGAGGAGATTATTTCTGTTTCAACACACACTTCTCAATGCAGTTTTCAGGACTGTATAACACAGACACCATCTGTGCAATCTGTTACATTCTTAGAAAATGTTTGATAGAGTAGGGCTTAAATTACCAGGTACTGCACACCTGTGAATGTGTGCACAGCCCTTCAGAGCAGTACGCAGTTGTGTGAAGTTCTGCTAAAGGATCTCGTGTGTGTGTGTGTGCGCGAGTGTTTGAGATAAACCTGTATGACTGTGACAGTAACAGAGATATGCAAGACAAGGTAAAACACCACTTTCTTAAAGGCACTGTATTCAGCTGATGATCCAGATACTGCTGACCTGAATATATACAGAGAACTTACAAAATGTGCTGGCATAGCTAGCTGCTGCATTACGGAGGTGTGTAGTACACTTTTGTAGAAGAGAACTGACCCTTGTTTCTGACCTTAGGATTTGAAAGCAGCAGTTTTTTCTAATGCAAACATTGCTTTCGTGTTACAAATTGTACCCACGCGGTTTTAAATAGCTTAATTTGGTGTAGCAAAAATACTGAGATTTTGCTGTCCCAGAAAAGAAAAATGCAATGCAATGCTATGATGTTAACTTCAGAATGTTCATCTGGAATTGTGATTTTTTTTTCTAAAGAAATCTGAGTTGTAGGACATTGAGGGCTTGGGTTTTTAGCTGTTTGGTTTTAAACCAGTTTCTTTGGATACTGATGATATATATGGAATATTTTTAGTGCATTTTTGTCACTGACAAAAAAAAAATATCTAAAATAGCTACTACTGTACAGCAATACAGTACAGGTTGCTGTTCTTTTGTATTTTTTTAATCACTGTTATATGTGTAAGTTAAAATTATTAAAGACACCTATTCAAAATTACCATTAGTGATTTCAGACTAGCTGTGGTTTTGTTCCCTTCCTCTTTAGCCCATCAAAAGCTGCAACCACTATGGGATGAGACTAAAAACAAGCAGAAAAACTCCCAAATCAACAGAGAAGCAAATAGTTGAATTTCAGAAGTTAGCTATGCTTTACTGATTGTTTCTAGTAATGTTTTCAGAAGTTACCACTGATAAAATGGTGTTAAGCCAGTAGTTCTTTATAAAGGGGTGGCTTTCCTGACAATACAAGTTTAGCATTCTCTTCAAAAATAGCATCCTGTGAACAATCTCACATTGGTCATCTGTAGTTTCTGCCTTCCTTTTTTAGAAGGCTGTCTGAACTCTTTGAAGAGTGGTAGAATACAGCATTTTATACATTTCATGTTACACTTGATGAAAAAGCTTTTTTTGTTTGCATGAACATGAGGGACAAAGATCTCCAGCAGTTTATTAATCTCCTGCTCTAACAGCTGCAGAGCAAATCTGTCCCATTTATCTGCCTAGTAACTGACTATGTCTCTTCCTACTTTACACCAGAGCCCTCTGTAGAAGTCACCACTGTGCATTTTGATATTCTTGATTCACTATGACAGTAATCTTCTAGAGTTTATTATTCAAGATTTATTTTTAGCGTTTTCAACTGAAGTTGCACTGTACTGCATTCATCATTTTAACCTTTACTGTTTCAGAAGGTTTATTGCAACAAAGATTTTTCGTGTCATTTAGATACTAGATGGCCTCCAGGTCTCTTCCAACCCAAATTACTCTGTGATTCAAGTAGTTTTTTAATGTTGTTTTTTGGTTTTGAATACAGAACAGCCCTATCTGCATGATGTGAGCTGATATCTGACCTTCTCCTGGTATATACTGTTATCTCACACGTTGTTCTGAGCAAAATAAGCCCTGAGATTGAGCTTCTTTGTGAATCTTCCTGTAAGAAAAGCTGTTCCATACTTTATGTTCTTAATGGCTTCTTGCTGTCGCACACTTTGAAGTTTCTAAATTCTACCAAAACATCATTGTCTATGGAGTATGCATGAGATGAAAAGCCTATATGAGTATTGTGGATTTCCAGAATAATTGAAAACAAACTGCTAAGAACCTGAATAAACGTCCAGTTCTCAGAGAAGGCAGATAAGCAGATTATATTCAGCAAAACACATGCAGAATAGATGCATGCTGAAGTTCCCATGCTGTTCCAGTGTGCACATAGAGACTGCACATGCACTGCATGCAGGCTTTACATGTGGTTGTATTCCTGGCTGCAGGTTAAGTTTGGTGCCACATCTGTGTAATGGTTGTGGATGCTGCGAGATCCCATCACTGGTGGAAAGCAAAATGCACATGTAACTTCACAGGGGTTTGAAAGTATAGAGAGTTTGGTGTGCAATATAATCACTTTTATTCCTAATACTAAAATCATGTATGTAAAGTGATGCAATTGACCATTTTTTTGCACTTTGGCATTTATAAATATTTATGTGTATTTAAAGATTAAGAATGTGTGTATACATATGCATATATATAATAGAAACCTGCTCAGTTTTGTAAACACGAATGTTACCTTTCTGTATGAGAGACTTTGTTTAGTGTAAACACTACTGCAGTGAACATAAGCAATTTATGAAATACAACTAAAAATAAGTGGTGGTCAACATAGATGCAATCTGTAATCTTAACTGCTCACCTGAAGAGGAAAAAAAAAAAGAGAGAATCTATGGCTATTAATTAGATTCTTTACCAGAAACCTTGATAGATGTATGAACACTGAGTAGCTGACTGGCATTGCAGAAATGGAGTATGTTTTAAAGGTTTATCTGTGCTCATATTGTTTTTCCTCAAAAAGAAAAAAATCCCAAAACCCTTAGAAAGAGAACCCTGGCATTTTGAAACCTGTAAGTGCACTTTGAGGAAATGGTATGGTATGACAAATTGTGTTTATTTTAATTGAAAATGCCAAAAACACAAGAAGCAGATGTTAAAATGAGGGCTTTGTCTGCACAGAGCATACACAACAAGCAAGTCCGACTGGAACCAGTGTTTGCAAACAGCTTTTGGGGCTTTGTGTTCTTTCCTGCAAGGGTTTGTGTTGTCAAAATAATGAAAATGAAACCCAACCTAAACTCATAATTAACTAATTTGTTGGTAAGTTTCAAAACCTGTTCAGGACCAGAGGGCTTTTGTCTCTTTAAGTCCTAACAGAGTATATATATGTTTATTCAAAATTAAGTGGGATGGGGGAAAAAAAAACGTAATACCATATGTTTTATTTTTCTGTCCTAAAGGAAGGACATCAAATGCTAAATTGCACTGCTGGATTGGTTTCTGTTTGGTTTAAAATTACCATTTGACAAATGAAGTAAGATTTGGACATTCAGAATAAAAGCAAGCCGCTGAGCCTCCCAGCAGGGAGTGCTGCTTTGGGCAGCAGTGCAGTCCCCTCAGTCAGTGTGTGCTGGAATTGAGCTGTTGAGGTGAGACAAATCTTTCCTGAGCACAATGCTGGTTCTGAACACGGGCTCGGTTTTGTGTGGAGCGTTTCATTTGAATTGTGACTCTTGAAATGGCAGTACCGGAGTGCAGGGGGTAACTGCTGAACAGCCTTTGTCTGTGTGTTCTACGTACGTCACATGGATTCTATCGGGGCTTGATGCTAAACTTAGTGATGCTGTGTGCTGGGAGCCAAATTCTTTCCTGGGATGTGTGCTGTGTAATTCCTGCTCAAAACTGGTTTTGCTCCGGGGATATGTGCACCCAGATGCAGAATTTGGATTGAATTTCCTATAGGTGAATCCAATAACTTTGCTTTGCTACTGTGTCTTCAATTTTTTTTTTAACATGTTCAAAGTATGACAGAAAAAAAATGTATTCTGGCTCATTCTCTTACATGTATCTGAGATTGTCTATTACATGAGTAATAGTGGTGTTCTTAAAGCTTATTACACAGCTTACCAAATCACTTTTAATTTTGCCCACTGCATGCTGAAAATGTCTGGAGTTAAACCGATGTTTTACGTAAGCCGTCTTTTCTCATGTTAGTGTTGGAGGAAAGTGAAGAGATCAATGTTTCTGTTTGTTTTATAAAATGACTATTTTTGTAGCTCAAATTTCAGTTGTTGGTTTTTAATCCCACAGCTTTGCTTTGTGGATGGAAATTTACCTGGGTCCGCTATTTCAAAGAATATACGTAGAACGAGTCCAGTATACAATTAAGAAAATAAAAGTCTTCTGCAGTTTGTTACTGAAAATATGGCAAATTATTTTGGTCCAAGTATTCAAAAGAAAATAGAGAATATACATGTAACTATTTAAGTTTATACTCCTTGATGCTGCTGCTTATTTTTTGAAAAGGTGCTTGCAGTTTTGCACAACAGAAGTCAGCTTTGTTAATTGTTGGGTTTGAAGCACTTTAGGGTTCTTCTAAATAAAACCAGTATACGGCGCAAGAAGAAATGACATAAGAATATTTGATGCATTTAAATTTGGTTGCCATTCTGATAGATTTGATCAGCATTTTCCTTTAAATTTGAAGCTGTTCTCAGAGATGTAATATTTGAGATTTTTTTTTTATGGGCTAAAATTTAACACATAATAAGAGATGATTTGAGAAACATCTCCCTACATAAATGCATGTAGGGTGACTTCAACAGCAGTGTGACTAGCCAGGCATCTGTTGTATAAAGTATGGCAAAATCTTTATTTCTAGCTATATAGAAAGCTCAGCTAGCTGTGGGCACTAGGATTTTTTCTTAAAGCAAAAATCTTCTATTACCATTTGGCTCTTAATCCTAATCCAGATGTGTATACAGTGTGAGGCAGCAACATCTGCTTCCACTGGGACTCCACTGTAATAGATGCTCTATGGATACCATAGGAGGAGAATCCCCACAGCAGCACTCCAGCAGCCTGATGCTCTGTGGCGTGCCTGCTCGTGTGTGTGCCCCCGTGTGCATTCCCCAGGCTGTGTCTTTACTTCGTAGTTTCTAGGATAACAAAAGCAGAGGAGAAAGCAATCAGGTGAGAGCCACATTTTATGCCCACTACCTGAAACGACAGTCCTGTTTGTTGGTGATAATGAAGCCGGGCTAATGCCTGTAACACACGCTAGGATTTTGTCTGCTAATGGGGAATAACTTTTTTGAAGAGCCGTGTGTGTCACTAGCTTTTCTATGAATTCAGACGCTTAAATTGGTGCTAATTTTTTAAAAGAAAATGTAACAGATGGTTAGCAATGTATTTGTCTGTTTTTGATACTTATATTTTTCTTAAATGTTGGCAAACCAAACTTTATAAAATGACTGATGTGCATTTTCAGCTTCATCGGGTTTCCAAATTTTCCTAAAGTGTTTAAAATTCCATGGTATTTACTGCTTCTTTGGAGCAATTGTTTCAAGTGTTTTATACACTAATTAAATGAACGTGATTAGAAAAGATAGCAACACGTAACTACAATCCTGTTATTTAAGTTCTGGGGCATACTGGGTCCCACAGGTGGTTCCAGGAGTGTTGTGTCATCCAGAAACCTCAATCAGGGCAAATCAGAAGAGATCCTTGTGTGCAGGTACCCAGTACAGCGAAGCCTTCTTGGGTCCTTAAGATAACTTAGAGAGATTATATGATTTTTTTCATCTATTTTAAAGAGAAATGGAACAAATGGAAATAATGAACTGTTTTTGTATAAATTCAAACGTTAATTCCAGAGAATGTATTCTGTGGTTTGCTCCAGAACACATGCTATGAAAGGGAACGGTAGGCTCCTCGAGTGATTTGTTAGGAAATCTGACATTACCAATGATTTAACCCCCCCCAGGCTCTCTGTTCTGTGAGAACTCTGTTGGAAATGCCTTCAGGCTGTACCTCCTTTGGAAGTGCTCTGTCCGTCCCCTTTGGGCCCTCTTTGCAGCCCCTTTCCCAAACGTCACGGAGTAGCATCAAGCCCTGTCACCTGTCACAGTGTTCTGATTTTTATGGCCTTAATATTCGTTATGATACGGTGTATAATTTCAGAAGAAAGATGTACTTTGGAGTCTGATTCTATAAACACGTGGCCTCTTCTGCCTATGACAGGCTTTGATTGTCGTATCTCGTTCTTGACGCTCGTGCAATAGGAACATGTTCCCTTCGGTGCAGTGACTATTCTGTCTGATGCTGGACTTTGTTTTCAGGATGATGGAAGGTATTTTTGTTGGACGGACAGCAGTCATGCTTCCTTGGTTGTTTTGTTTTTGGTTGGTTGTTGGTTTTTTTTTTTTTTGGATTCTTTTTCTAAGGAAACTAGAATTCCGTGAGGAAAGCTGCCAATAACTAGTTCTGAAGTGCTAGTTAAAGCCTTGTTCTGAAGCTTTTTTTCTCCAAAAATCTTACCGTAAAACAGTACTAAAGCCACTGTAAAATGACAAATAAATATGTATACTTAAGCAATTTGAGCCGTCTGTCTTATTTGCTGTAGCTGTTTTCTTTCTCTTGTTTTTTCTTGTGTTGAAGTGGAATGTTTTATCTAACCGAGAGAATGTGTTCTTAGTTATCTTAAAACAGAATGTTTCGTTTACCACTTGAGTTTTCATTTCACCAAAAAACTCTGAGTAAGAAAAATAAATGAATAACAGCTTTCTGAGGCTGCTGGGAGCTGCTTTCTGCTGATGAACTGAAACGTTTGGGCACACAAACAGCTCTTGGTTTTACTGCCAAGTAAGAAGTGTGTTTTCAAATTTGTTTTTCTAAATTGCAGATCCCTTCTGGGTAATACTGACAGATCTGTATTCACATCCAGAATGTGCCATAATTGGATTTTCAGTCCACCTGCAGGTGGACCACTGGTGACCATAGGGGCATGTGTGATTTATCTACATGTATATAAAAGGACACTGGTAGAAATTTCTTCTCACCTTGTGCTCTAACAGCGTTGAGTTTCCTTTTGTTCTCACCGAACGAGGCAGATGTACAGCTAAATGGAAAAAAAGGAAAAAAAAATGTTCAGATGTAGCATTTGGAAGAGGTAAGCTTGTAAAGATGCTGGTATGGTTTTTTGTTTGCTCTGTAAACCATCTGAGGGAGCTGAAGTGAAACTTATCTGCTACTTTCATCTAATTGCTTTTCATTTTTCTAATACTAAGGGGCTGGGTCTCAGCCAGGCTTTGGCTTTGAAAAAGCTTCACCTGTGATAGCATGAATTAATTCTTACAGGAATATTGCTCTTTCTTTTATGGAGAACTTGTAGTTTTATCTCTTCTCCGCAGGGCTTTGCAACGGACTATCTGGATGAAGGGATGCGCAGTAGATCCCACAGCTCCCGCGTATGTGGTGATAGAATGTTTTTCAGGTTGCTTAAGCTACAGAGGTAGACCTAATTCTTTCAGTAGAAGAGTACAAAAGCAAAAAAGCAGCACCATGACACGCCTGCAAGGAAGTGCTGCCTCACCCCACTCACCCCGTGCAATAAGATGGATTCAGTCATATTTGATCTTAAAACAAACTGCTCTCTGGGGAAGGAGAAAAATCTGCTGTTTCTGTGTACACGTCATAAGATCTTTCAGTGAGACATGTGGCTATCAGCTGCGTGGTCACTGCTGGGATTCCTTCTGAAGAACAAAGACCGAGCCACATGTTTCTATCATACAAGGCATAATTTTACATTCAGTACAGGTTTAAGTATACAGATGCCACTGTTCATGTTACAGCTCCGCAGCAGGTAAAAGAGTTATTCACTTATGTGACTTCCAGGGCAGGAAAAATGTAAGCAGAACACAGTAACAACTTTAATAAGAATGGTAAGCCAAAACCTAGGAGAAGTTTGCTTTCTAAGAAGAAAGTGATGAGTGAAAATATAGAAGGGAATAAAGAAATATAAAAAGATGTAATGGATTTCTTTCTTTACAGTGTTCGAGGCAAAGGATGGTAAATGGTAAATTAAACCACTTGCTGCTGTCTGTGGAAAAGATGCATGTTGAGGTGTATTGTGTTTTAATCAGACAGTCAGCTTGCATGACGTACCTCCAAGTTATAGCTAATGATATGGGTTCATTGGGGTTACTTATATGATGGGTTCATTCCTCTTATTTATGTGATGGAAAAGAACCATTTGGAAATGGTGTCTCTCTTGTGCAGTACCCATAGGCTACAGCAGTGCTGCCTTGAGTTTGTTAAAGCCATGTCATGCAATTCTGGCCTCGCACTCTGCCTTCTGCCTGGCCAGCAGCACAGCCAGGGACCAGGGCCTGTGGGACAGCGGCTGTCACTGCCATCCCCTGGGTCCTGTGTTCTGTGCCCCCAGAGCAGCACTCTGTGCTTCTTGGGCATCTCTGGGCCAGCTTAGCCCTGCCAGGTTTCTCAGAGGAGGATTTCCCTTGAATGTTGCTCAGAGCAGGTGCCTGCCAGAGCTCAGTGCCTTTCTGTTACAGCAGGATGTGTTTTGGTGCCCATCTCTCTCTGCCTTGTCACAGCTTGTGAGAGCTTCCTCCCTCCCCACAGCTGTTTGGAGCTTTTCAAATATTTGGAAGCAGTCCACTTTGCTGGAGCCTGGGTCCCTTGCAGGCGCTGGTTTTTGCATACTGGGGATGGAGTGCTGCGTCCTCTTGCCTGCAGGCCTGGCTCTTGTCCCCAAGATCTGCTCCTTCCCCCTCTCCTTTTGACATTATTTGACCAACAGCCCATTGCAGAGGTGCCCTCAGCCATTTCATTTCTGGGCTGGGAGATTTAGGACATGACCAAAAAGTGACAAGAAAGTGTTTCACTCTGCAGGTACAGGGCTCCTCCTGCTCCCTTTGCATGGGTCAGGAAAGACACAGGTCAGATGATGGAGCAGTGCTGCTAACCTGAACTTCTTCTCCAGCAGCAAAACCACTCCTGCATTGACAGTGCTGACGCTCTGCATGAGCTCTATGCCTATTAATAACGTGACAGATGGCTGCAGCTTCAGATGGATCGGATTCGGTTTCGTGGATGGATGTTTTCTCCCATTGAGGAGGGAGGCAGCAGCTGCTGTCCCCTGCTGTGATGGCACCGTTGGTGATGTGGAAGGGTGACATGGAGACAGCAGTGCAGAGGAGCTCTGGGCAGTGGGGTGAGGCACATCCCTCTGCTTGAGGCTGCCGGGACCCCGTGGTGGCTGCAGGTTTCAGTCAGCATTTGGAGCTGATGGGTGCTCAGTGCCAGGATGGCTCCTCTGCTTCACCTGTGGGCCTCAGTGCTGCCACAGACACTTCCATTCGCTCTAATACTTGCAGGAGAACGATCTTTATTTCTGCATTTTGCTGATTGCTCACCCTGAAGCCACCCCAGAGCTGATGTATGACAAGAAGATAATGATGGGTGCGCTGAGGCCTACTGCCCACAGCCACGAGGCAGCACAGCCCATGGGCACTACAGGGAGCAGCAGGGACGTGGCTTCCCACTGCTCCTGGAGCTCCGTGCTGGCAGCAGGGCACGTGGGAAGGGAAGAAATGGCTTCTTCAGACTGGACGCCATCTTTGCCCAGGTCTGAAGGCATCTCCATAGCAGGGGCTGCTGCGCTCCAGGTGGGGAATGTGGAGCCCTCAGAGCATCAGTGGGGCACAACAGCCCCATGCTGTGTGCTGCCCACCCAGACTGCTGGCACTGCTCCACCTCTGTACTGACTTTTATTTGTGCACCATATTCTTTCACCTTCCTTTGACTTAAATTATTTTCCTCACCAATGAAAGATCAGTAAGGAAAAGCGTGATTTTTTTTGTCCCAAGACAGCAGAACTCCATTCCAGACTCTGCATGGAGTTGGGATGTTTTGCAAAATTATTTCTTATTTTGACTGACTCGGGATGGAACTTGTGCTTCATCAGAGTGTGGTCAAAACCTTGATGTGTTGGAAACAGTTCCTCCAGGGAGAGCCTGGTGCAACAGGACGGCTCCTGGGGCCTCAGCTCTGTGCCTTGAGATAGCACAGTGCCATTGCTTTGGGGCTGCATGACACCTGCATGCATTATTCAGACAGACCTTCCATGCCTATGTGCTGTAATGAAAGAAACAGTTCTCGAGGACTGAGCCTTTCACGCGTGGGTTTGTCTCGAGCTACGTTTGGAAACCAGAACTTGATGAAAATGCGTGAATTGATTTTTGTAGGAAATTAAACCACCCGCAGTCAGGGTGTTCTGCGTCTAAAATTGACTTTAGTGCTGTCTTGGTTTTCTGTTAAAGAATTGCTTCTTTTGCTCTCGTGTTGGTTTTCAGCCCAGGTTTCAATGATTTTAGAACAGTGAATCCCGCGGTCACATCTATAATTTTATTTTTAATTGATCGACTGCAAGAGGAAAATAAGTTCCTTGTGTTTTTTCTCCATGTCCCACTTGATCTTTTTAACAGTAAATGATCTATTTGCTGTGCTGAAAATGTTGAACAAATGGGAACAAGAGCAAAGCTCTGCTCCGCACCTGTGGCAAAGCTGCTGTGCCCTGCATGGCCCGGCTCCTGTTCCCGGCTGTCCCACTTAGGTGTCTCTCAGCGTTTCCCGTCTCTTGGCAGCAGTCCCATCCTGTTGGATAGCAAGATTTTGGCAAAGAAAAACAGAAAAGCAAACATTCATAACTCGATGGTGCAACGCAGCCGTCCCCAGCAGCTGGGCTGTGCCTGGGGTTGAGGCTGGGAAGCCCTTCCTGCAACTGATGCCCCAATGTATGGGCTCCTGGTGCTGGAGTCCCAAGTGGGGTGGGAAAGCAAAAAGGAAGTTTTATTTTTTACTCCAGGAAAGTATTCACCTTTTACCCACTAGGTGTCACGGTTGGGTTTGGGTTGATGTGGGAGCTCACAGCGTTGCCAAGCTCAGCAGACTTTTGGGAGCAACGCCTTATGAAAGCAAGCCAGGAATTAATTTTCATGACTTAAAGGCGAAAAGCTGAGTGAGGGGGACCGGGTGAAAAGTGGAGGCTGCTGGGAGGAGAGCGCTCCATGTGCTGGGCTACGTCAAGGGCAGCGTGCGTGGGGTGAGCTTCTGTAGTAGGGAGAGCACAGCCGCCCCAAGGGAACCCTGAGGGCTCTAAGTAGGGCTGGGAGGCTGCACCCGGCATGCTCTCAGGGTCTTCCCAAGGCACGTTTCCATCTGGGACTTTTGTCCTTGCATAAGGACAAGGCTTTGGCTTTAAAATAGCAAAAAAGGAGAGTGCTCCCGCAATCCCTCTGGAAGCTATCAGTGTAACAAATGCCTGCTGCTCCAAGCGAGCTGTCGTGTTTAACTGCATTTTGGATGGTGTCTATAAAAACAGCAGCTGTCTGCATGCAAACGGGACTTTCCAGCAGTGCATAATATGAAAAAGAATCTTATTACTAGTTTAAAAAAAGAAAAAGCAAGAAAGGCTCAACGAGCTCAAATAACACCAGCTCCGCATCAGCTCCAACAACACTCCAGACATCTGTGAGACTCATCAGATTAATGTGATGTACGCTCCGCATCCGCAGCTCTGTGCTGCTTAAGATCTAGGAGCCGGCAGCGTGGCTCTGCCGGCAGGTACGGCCCTGCGGGGCTCCCTGCCTCCTCCAACCCTCCCCTCCTCCATCCCATTCCTGTTTCTTTTCCTCCTCTGCTATTCACACTTGGTGACCTCTTTCATGAACCACAACTTCAAGCACCCTATGATGACCCTCATTTACTGACATTAACCTCATTAGCGGCAGCTATAAGCAAGAACCTAGCTCTTAGCCTGGCGCATTTGGGGCTGGCCAGAAGAGGGCAAGGAAAACCCGTGTTCAGAAACCTTCAGCTTCCTACAGAGCATTCACAGGGGGGAATTCTCCTGGGGCAGGAGTACGGATGCTTCGTTCTGGCAGAGCAGCCAGCTGCATTGCAGGGCGATGGCATTGTAAGACATTACAGGAGTTGGCAATGAGCCCGATCCCTTGCTATTTGGCAAGTGCTGGCACTTGTTTCATTTGCACATCCAGGAACCGAGGCGCATTTTGCTCCATCTCTCGTTGTTTGGGGTTGCTCTGCATTCCTGCCCTGAGCTGGCTCTCAGACAAGGAACACCACAGCCCCATGGGAAAGGCTGCTCCTGTGCCGTTCTTTGGCCCCTGCAAAAGGGGAAAATGTCAGGAATTTCCCAATATCATCTTCAGCTGTTGGTTCTTCATCTGAACTGTCCAGAGCTGGATGGGATGGACAAGAACCAGCACTTGTGGGTTTACTGCTCCACCACGAGCTCCGAGGTCATCTTTGACAGGGATTAAAAACAAAACAAAACAAACACACAAAAACACATTCAGACAGAACTTATTTTATGCTTTTGTGTTTTTTCTTTTCCTTGTGATTCCCACTGACACAATTGGGCAGTGTGTGAGGTTGGTGTGCAAGGAACCGTCTGCACAGAATGGGATGGGACATGCCATAAGTGGGAGGATTGCTCAGTGCAGCACTGCTCTGCTCTGGGGGAATGCTGCAAAGTCCTCTCACCCCAGGAAAGACACTGAAGAAGAGGAAAGAAAAGAGGCCACTTTCCTGTTCCCCCAACCCCTCTGCAGTTATTCTCCATCTGCCCCAACACAGAGGCACTATTTGCTTTTTGCCACCAACACTGCACTCTCTGCTGCCAATTGGAACTGATGGGTTTTCTGCAACAGCCTCTCAGTTTCTCTCACCGTTAAGGTGGTGCTGTGTGTCCGTCCCCCCACTGCTGATTCTTCATTGATTTCTGAAGAAAACCCCTTCCTGAGAGGACCTTCCCTCCTGTGCCACATCACCAGATGCGTAATTTCATCTGAGCAAACTGCGCTTTGGTACCAGCAAAGCCCAGGGAGGGAATCAATGCGTGCCCTGCACTTGGGCACTGTTTTGGGGTGAAAAAAGTGAAATTGTACTGAGGCAGAAGGGGAGGGCTCAGCACGGGCACTGAGGGAGTGCAGCACTGCTTCTCCCAGACTTGAAGAGTGGTGGTAATGGAGAGTCATTACCATCCGTTTGCATGTACAACAACAAGAAGGGAAAAGATAAAAAATCAATAGAGGAATCAATAAAGAGCATCTTGCTTGAGGACTTGTGCCTGGAGCACATCATCATTAGGCACAGGAAGAGCGGGCACTGCTAATTGGGGGAAGCACTGGGAGTGCAGGGAGCAGCAGCTGGAAAACCCTATGAGTTTCAAACCACTGCAGGTACTGCTCTGTGCACGTCACAGCAGTGATGCTGTCACCTGCAGATCTCTCACTGTCCCCAGCATTTTGGGGACATTCTAATGAACACATTCAGTGTGAGAGCTGTGCTCCATCCCTGGGCTGCTGGGGCTGGCTGCTGGCAGCATGCTCACTTGGATCTCTGCAGTTGTGTACTGAATGAATAAACGTTTGTTGGATCCACATTCAAGATGCTCTTGTCTGCACCATGATTGAGTGGATCCCATGCAGCCACCATTGGCTGACTTTGTATTTTAGTTCAGTTTTTTCCTTTTACTCGTGATTACTGCCACCATACCATTTACAGACCCTGGGGAGGAAAGGGGAAAAATTCACTTTTAAAAACAGCAATTATTCTTAGCAAAATATTGTAAATAATTCATTGCTTGCTGGCTGTGGTGCGCTGTTAAATGCCTTTCAGCTGCTCATGTACAGCCGCTCAGCGCCACTGCCACACTGAGCTCGGGGCTGTGCACCCTGTGCTCTGCTGGCTATGTGTTCCCATGTAAATAATGCAAGATTTCCAGAAATTTACATTTTCTATACAACCCTCCTTCAAAGTTATTGTTCATCATCCTCCAGGATCCATGATAACCGCAGGCTGTGCAGGCTCCACGCTGACTGCTGGCCAGGAACCAGCAGGCACGGCATGGGGACACTTCCCCCAAAGGCCACCAGGTATTTCCCTAACAGTGACCTTCACTGTGTCTCGTTGGAGGTGGGTAAATAGCACCTGATTCATTTTACAGCGTTCAGTGTTGTCCCCAGGGTGACACCCCCAGCACGGCTCCCGCCGCCGTGGCATTTACACAGATCTGAGCTTCATGCACAGCAAATGCCCGGACATAAAGTGGAAAGGGGAACTAATTTCTCATCTGCCTGTTCTGAAAGGAGTTTTTCAATGTACAATTGCACTCAGCAGAAATGAGGCTCTTGGAAATGGGGAATGAGCCACCCCTGAAGGAATGGGAGAGCTGGGGATGCATTATTTTTTTATTAAAAGGTGCCGTGGGACCCCTCTGGTGCCAGAAGTGGCCCAGCAGCAAGCAGTGCACGCACTGGAGTTTCTGCTGACGTCACTGAGCACTCTTCTCATTGAGACTAAAAGACTGAAATACCCCCATTTGTTGCAGCATTTCTGCTGAGGCTCCAGCATGGCCTCAGTGCTTACACAGCTGTGGAGAAGTGCCTTCCCCGCAGCTGGCCGTTTGTTGCCACCACCCGATAACGCGAGCACGTTTATTTAAATCAACAGTAATTAATTTTTTCCTCATTTCTCCTATGATAGGCAATGCAGCAGGATTACAGCAACACGGCGGGTGAGGTTTTTCCTTTATTTAATGACTGGATGCAGCAGTTCTCTCCAGCCTGCGGGCTGCATCACATCGGCTGTCATGGGAGGAGCAGCTGAAGGAGCCGCTTGTTAGCATGGTTCCTCCTCAGGAAAATGAGGATGGCTTTTGACAAAGCAGTGCTAAGGATGGGGTAAGGTGCTCTCAGCTGTGTGATCAGCTCATGGCCCAATTTGCCATGAGGTAGCCCAAGGATGGATGAGTCCCTTACAGCTGGGAGAGAGGTGGAGCCTCTGCAAATGGTGGGGTGGGTGATATAAATGAGGGGCAGCCTCAGACTGAGAGTGAGTTACTCTACCTAAGGTTTCTGATCTTGTTGGTGTAAGAACCTGCAGAGAATTCTCTAGCTGACTGAAGGAAAAACCAGGTGAGATGTGCTTCTTAAAACTCATATATGTAGTAAGCTGCAGGAGAGCTTGGTGTATCCTCCTCTAACTGTTTGTCATACTCTTCAGTTTTGTTCCCTTCCCTCTGGTTCACAGGGGATGGCCTGTGTTGCTGTGGGAGCTGTCACCATGTGGATGCGTTGTGCCCCAAGTGCAGTTCACTGGGGACTTACCAACCTGCTGAAAAACAGGAGGCAACCCTGCTAATGAAAGCAACTTTCAGGAAGTTCAGGCATTCTTCTTTCTGTATATAACGTGCAGGGCAGTTGCAAGTGAGAGCAGTGGTTGCCAGTGCCTGTGAAACCCAAAAGTGAGACTTCCCATCAGCCTGCAAAGAAAACCTCTTGATTTCAGTGTGTTCTAAAGGGCTTTATAAAGCAGGATTAATAGCACAGCCTCCACTTCACAGCTAGAAACACTGAGTAAAGAGATTCCTCCAAGCTTGCTTGGCAGTGGAGGTAGGGAGAGAATCACATCTAAGAAGTCAAGGCTGAGCATACCTAGTGCTCTCAAGACAGTACAACCTGAGGAGTAAAAGGAGTATGGAGCATTTAATGCTTGTTTGCCATCCTCAGTAGAACCCCACCCTGCTTTGCTCATTACTGCAACGTAAGTACTTAGTAAAGCATTAATCTTGCTTGTTGGTAATAGCATGCAAATTAAACACCTGCTCTAGAAATCTGTAGTGCTTTGTTCCATTAGGTGGTGTTGACGTGTCAGATATTTGGACTCTAATGCAGAAAAATGGTGCCATTTTCATTTATCTTACCTAATAAAGAACGAAGGTGTGCACTGATACAGGGCTGCCCACAGCATGCGACTAAAAGTGAAAAACAGTGCTTAATCTAGCCACTAAATTACATGTGACATCTCATTTAAAGATAAACAGCCTGAAGGCATATGTCCAAGTGGCACTGATGAAATTTTTAAGCATTTCTTTGAATTCTCATTTAACCTCAATTTGGTAGCAAAAGTGCTTTGTTGGCTGTGAAGAATTGCTTCTCCTGCTCAGGAAGCAGCAGGAGAAAGCTTTAATGGGAGACATGGAGATGGATTGACCCCCTCCAGTCCCATAGGACCCAGCAGATATTAGTCATGAGATGGGTGGAAGGGGCCCTTGTGCTGTGGGATGTTAAAGCACACAGGTCCCTGTTTGCAGTGCTGGACTCTTACAAAAGATTGTGTGAGTGTCTGTACCTGAAGGTCATCACTCATCTCTTTGTTTCAGTTTCTGTTCATTCAGCCTTTTTTTCCTCACCATTCCTTGGGTTGTTCTTGTTTTCCTCTGGACCTGCTGAGTTGTGATGCACATCTAGACCAAATAATTCAGCTCAAGCTCTTCCAGTGCAAAACAGAAGGGGTTCGCTCTTGCAGGGCTGGGTCCCTGCTTGTGCAATGACAGCACCATTTTTCAGCAGGGCTTCCTGCTGGGATCTCTCTCCTGTGGGCTATCAAGAAGAAATGAATTCCTTGTTTGTGTGTGCAGCTGGGGGGCTTCAGCACCTCGCACAGCCTGTTCCTAGAGGCATGCCCAGGGGCAAAGCACCTCGTGATAGAATTAGGGCTTCCAGAGGACAGGCACAAAGTGCTGCATTCTCCTGCTTGTGCTTGGTTATCTTTTGTAGTGGCTGCTTGAACTGGTGTCACTAGGAGGCATTTCCGTTGCTGTTCCTGGATGATAGCCTTTGACTTGCTTTCAACTTTCTTCTTTTGAAGAATGCTTCAGAAATAAGCTCTGATTTATTCTTGTCCAGCTCTCCAAAACTGTGTCCAGCGATATTGTTTGCTTGCTTGTTTTCCCCCCACAGCATGGCTGGCAGCAGCAGGAGCTCAGGAGAGGCTGTTTTTGTGGCTGGACACTGAACACTCAAATGCTCAGGATGCAGAGCTTCAAGTCCTGAAAATCCCAATCCCAGCCATGCCAAGAAGGCAGGCAGCAGGCACTGTTAGACCATTCATCCCTCTAAATCTTTGATTAGCCTCGCTTAACAGGATTTCTTCGTATGTTCTTGAGCTGTCCAGTTATCCTAGTATTTGACCAGGCCAGTGGCCACCATTGCTAGCTCCAGCACTCCCATATATCAACTCCATTTCTCTTTGCTTCCCCTTGAGCAACATCAGCCTCCGTCTACAATGTGGTGCTCAGGATTTCCTGGTGTGTGGTCACTTGGCACTCAGCACTTGAGAAGATCACATACCTCTACTTGTTCGGTCTTGATTTCGATCAAGAGAAGAGCTGATGTCATTTCAGCATTCCTAAAGCTCCGCTCCCTTCTGGCTTTTTTTAGAGCAGTTTGATACAACAGCCTGTGCTTTGTTGATTCTTATTTCTGCATCTTGAAAAATGTGGCAATATCCATAATAAACACAGCCTGGGATTGCTTGTGGAGAATATTTGCTCTCTTAGAACAGGAAAGGGATCTATTTTGATGATGGCATTTAGGATTTGCCTTATTAAAAATGAGAAAATGGATTAGTTTCCCTTCATGTAAAACATGAAGTGCAGGTTCTTTGTGTTTTTTTGGGTTTTTTTTGGTTTTTTTTTTCAGTTTAGTAAACAGTTTGCCCTCCCAAGGCTCTTTCCAGCTCTTCACAGCCCTTTCTGGTGCCTGGCCATGAAGCTTGCCTCTAGCAAAATACTCTCAGCCTGCATGGATGCTGTGCTGGATGCTGTGCCACTGTCAGCCCTCTATTTGTGGTTGACACGGGCTTCCCCACCTGTCTCTGCAGCCACAGGGAAGTCACATTTCCAATCCCAATGCCTCCATGGTTCTGTGGGTATCTGGTGGTGGAGATGGCAGCCTATGAAAAGCTGGACCTGCTCCACCAGCTGAGCAGGAGCTGGGGATGCACAGAATCATAGACCCATGGGGGCTTGGGGGACCTCTGGAGACCCTCCAGCCCCTGCAGTAGGTTGCAGATGATTCCTCAGACCAGCTCTGCTCATTTACATCCCTGATGTCCCTGGACATGATACGGTCTTCAATTTCTTTGCCTTTCTCCAGTCATGAGAAATAGGGCTTTGGGGATCTGTTGATGTGATCCTTCTGGCTTGATTGAAGCAGGGTGGGAATTCCTCTTGATTAGCACAACTAGCCAGAAAATCTATTCCAGAGTGGTTCGTGTGGCAGCAAATGCTTGGGGAAGCTGCTGAGATGCCAAGGGAGTCATAGAATCATCAGGGTTGGAAAAGCCCACTTCAGAGCATTTAGCCCAACCATGTCTAGTTGGGGCCATGCTGGGTATCCTCCATTACCATGCTTCTGCAATTTTGCGTGAGGTGTTGTTGTGAGTCACAGCAATGACTATTGATATTTGGGTGGCCTCACCTGATTTCACCCAGCATGGTGTATGTGATTTGGAAACTCACAGGAGCAGTAGTCTCAGAGCAGCCCAGAGAGCGTGCAGGGGCAGCTCCTGCCAGCCCCAGCCTGCAGGCAGACCTCTGCATGGCATCTCTACTCCCCTCAAGTGCACTCAGATAGCATGTTACGGTGCCCCAAAATCACAATTGCGTAGTTATGAGGCTCCTTTTGCTTTTGTTCTGCTTTGTGTAAAACCCTTGAATGGCAAATTCAGGGCTCTTCTGGCCCACATCTTTTTGGCATCCTTTAGCAGGGCCCTTATGGGCAATAGCTGCAGGGTGGGTTGTGATCTCAGCTCACGGTGTGAGGGGAATGGGGTGTCTGAGAACCACTGTTGTAACGAGATGTGAGTGAACATGGCAGCAGGGAATAGCTCCTTAATTTAAATAACGAGCGTCCCTTGCTGCCTGACAGATGGTCACTTTCTGAGAAATGCAAAGTCTTTTTGGAGGGTCAGGCTGCGTGTATTTACATGGAATAATGAGGGAGAGACACTGGTCCCGACACATGCTGTGTTTTTCACATTTTTCCAGGGGTATTCCCAGCTGTCTCTGAAAAGAGCAGATTTGATCCTTTGCGAACCTTGTGTGAATCAGACCACGCGTTGGCACACAAAGAAACCAAGTGCCCACAGGAGTGCCTCTGGTATTCAGGCAGCCATTACAATGCCCTTTGAGCATCTTTAGCTGTTAGAAATGAAGCTCGATGCTGATGCCAGAAAACATCCTGGGCTTGAATGTGCCCTTACTTGTGCAGGGCTGGCGGCAGTCCAGCACGCAGCTATCTGCACTCTGGTGGTGTCTCTGGGAGTTAACGCGGGGGAAGGCGGATGGATGGCAAAGAATTTGCTCAAGGGTAGGGCATCATCCTACGCCTTCCCTTCTTGCTGCATCCACTTTTAATGTAAGAACTAGAGATCAAGTGCCTGAAGTCATGCTTTAACCAGTATTTATCCCACCAGTGCTGATGGAGTACGAGCAGTGGAGGTATAACTTGAATTAATGGCTGAAGGAGTTCTTCAACCACCCTGAACCCCTGTGGAGAACTCTTGGCGATGGGTACCCTAGACACTGTTTCTCTTACTGTATATAAACCACAATTTAGGCTAATGTTTTACCACAGGTGAAGCCATTAGAGTCCCATTAAGCTTTTCTTGAAATGGAAAAGAACAGAAACCCTAATCTTGACCCAAAGAACCCCACTGTAGTTGTCATCTTTGTCTCTTGTATCTGGGTCCCTCGTTCTGCACCACTTCACTCAATGCCAAGGAAGCATGAAGTGTAAAAGCCTCCTGATTCTTAAAAAAAAAAAAAAAAAAAAAAAAAAAAAAGACAAAAAAGTTTGAAAACATCTAAAGACAGCTGAGAAAGGCTCCCCAAAATTCAGCAGTTTCCTACATCAGTGCCATGTGGCTTCTGATCTGCAGGTAGCACAGTGTTTGGAAGAAGCCAAGTCAATCAACACCTACTTTTCACAATGAGTCACTACTGGTGTCAAATTCTGGTCTGTGCCCGGTGCCAGAAAGTATTCTCACCTAAATGAGGAGTGTGCCATGCCAAGCTGCAAAATCACTTGTTTCCCAGATGTGGCCCTAAATTCTCCACCCCCTGCCAAGTCTAGGAGATGGAAAGCTAAGTTGTATTGTGATAAGGTGGTTTTTTTTCTCCCCATTTAGTTAATACCTCTCTGAAGGTACCTGCTGTTTTTCTGCATTCCCTATGCTCAAGCTAGCAGAGCAACAGGAGATTTGGGTCACACAGGGTCCCTGACCAAGTTTTTCTTTATCCATTTCCTTGACCAACATTACATGCTGCAACCTTGTGCACCAGGGAGGGAGCTCCCAGGGGCTTCAGGTTAGGATGAGAGGTAAAGGCCTTAATTGCACCAGGGGAGGTTTAGGGTGGATATTAGGAAAAATTTCTTCTCTGATAGACTGTGATGCAGTGGCAGAGCTGCCCAGGGGGGAGGGGGAGGAGTCACCGTCCCTGGAAGTGTTCAAGAACTGGGGAGATGTGGCACTTGGGGACGTGGTCAGTGGGGGTCCATTGGGGTTGGAGTTGGTGATCTTAGTGGTCTTTTCCAACCTTAGAGATTGCATGATTCTAATTACTGGGCAGTGGACCTGATCTCTGCATGATTCCCTGAAGGCATACAGAGGTATTGGCTTTGCTTCAGCATACACAAGATGTTACAGCTTATAAAAATATTTTTTCTCCTCAGAAATTGTTTCTTTGCTAGATGAACCAAGCCAGGTGATGGTTACTGCTGCCATTCATGTGAATGGGAGATCTTTGCAGGGCTGGGAAGAGGAGAGACTGGAGTGACAAAGCAGTTAGTAGCCTGTAGCGTTGATGGGGAGAAAACCTATTGAGTGGTGGCATTCAGAATGACAGGGGAGCTGGGGACAAGCAGGAGTGACTGGCTGAGGCATTATGGGATGCTCCCAAAGAATATGTCCGGGTTCACTGTGCTGTGCATGCTGCAGTTACGGAATGCCAGGTACTTCCTCTGCAATTCCAAATACAGAGGAAGCATTTGTTTATCTACGTTCAGAAAATCAGCATCAAAGAGGACCTCCTGCTGAAAGCATTTGATGCTTTAAAGGATAGAGAGCATCTGAAAGGGCCTTAAAGGGGAGAAATCTGACAGGCGCTCAGCTGCTCCTGGCAGTCCCACCTTGGAGCCTCCAGTTTAGGAGCTGTAAGAGTATAATAATGCACCAGGGCATTCAGAACATAAATTGATGTTTTGTCTTTTTTTTTTTTTTTTTGGAGGGTTGCACTAAGAATCTACCCTGCAGCTGCTGGATTAATTAAATGCTGACAGCCCACTAGAATGGGAGCAGGGGATTTCTCCCACCTTTTGTGTTGCAGACTGGAGTACACAGTAACCCTTGGAAATGTGCTTGTTCCATTAGGCAAAATCAATAAGGCACAAATCTCTGAAATTCTTCTATTATATTACAAATAGACTAAACCCCCATCCCTGGCAAGAGTAATCATTGCTTTTGTGTTCTAGAAAGATGCTCGTGGCTGAGTTCTGGAACAACAGGCACATTTCAGCTCCTTGACAGTAATCTTTCAATAACAGAACCCTCATTTTTGTGTACAAGTCTTGGACTGTTTCTCAGCTGGGCCAAAAATCAATGGGTCCAGCTTATGTCAAAAGGAACCGTGCTTGTAAAGGCAAAAATTGGGGCACAGCAGCTTTTGGTGGCTCTTGGGGGCCAGCTCTGCCTCTTGCCCTTTCTTACACCCTGTCTCCATCAAATGCATTGCACTAATGAGCTGTATATGCAGCACATGCCACAAAGGTTTATTTTCTTAAGAGACATAAGAAAAAAAGCTTGCAAAGAAAGCTTCGGCCTTATTAGTGTCATTCAGAAGATGAGTCTCTTGCTGTCTCTCTATCAGCATGAGAGACCCAATCCTGCCAAAGTTTATTTGGCATAAACATCTGAATATGTTATACAGGAGAAAAAACTATATATAGTGGATGGGACAGGGAAGAGCAGAGTTAAGCTGCAGTGAGCAGGGCACGTGGGGCATAGGAAATGAGGCTGGGGGCAGGGTTGCCTTGAGGAGGTGGATGGAATGGTTGGATGGCAGGTGGACTGGATGATCTTAGTGGTCTTTTCCACTTTAATGATTCTATGACAGTTTCTGCCTCAAGAAATGTTGAAGAACAGCCTGGATGGAGAAAATGCTTCTGACAAACCCTTATTGCCAGGGTGAGGAAAGGGTTGGGCCACTCTGGGGCCTTCCCAGAGCTGTTTGTCATCAACGTTGAAAGCTGTTTCTCAGGCCTGCTGTATACAAAAAAACTCCTTTCTCAGAAGTCTCCAGAACCAACATTCCCCTTGGAAAAATGGCTTTTTAGGGAACATGTTTTGAGGGGCAGAGTTTAATGGCCCTCTCCAGCATCCCTAGCAACCTGCCTTAAAAACCTTTGCTTGGAAATCTTTTAATCTTCTTTGGATGCTTTTTGAATGTTTTCCAGGAATGTTATGCTCTTTCCCACTCGCAGCTTCTAAATATATGCTCTGTTTGGGCTGCAGACCCTGGTCTATTTTTACATTTATTTCCAGCACGTTTTAACTTCTCTATCCTTAATAGAACAGTTCAATCTGTACTTCAGCTGCTGTCCGACCTCAGCATCACTCGGAAGGAGCTCATTATTCTAGAGGTCTTCTGCCTGGATGAGGGCTGTGACAGCTCCTGTCTGGCTGCAGGCAGGCTTACAGCTGGAGGAAAGTGGGCAGGAAGGAAAGGGAGCAGCTGCCTCTGTATAAAGGAGCAATTAAGCATCTTTGGAGCCTTTGTCTTGTTTGTAAATGGTTAACTGAGTTTGGGATGGAAAATTCTGTAATAGAGCGGTGATTTTTCTCATTCCAGTGAATTGGAATGGACAACCATTTCCATCTGTAAGGCAGCAAACAAGTGGCTGCTTGCTTCCTCATCCTCCTGCATGCTGATATTTAGCAGGGCTTTATTTATTTGGTTAGGTGCACGGGATATGCGCTCACTGTTTGCATAAGTAGGATGGGAATGGTGAAAAACAGATTTTTATCATTGTTACTCTTGTCTTTGTTTGCTGTTCCTGTCCCTGGGGTGTTTTTCTGGATCTGGTGAAGATTTAAAGGAGAAAAGAAGGGGAAGCTGAGGGAATGCTCTGTGCTACGTGGGCAGCAGGGGACCTATTCCGCTTGCGAGCAATGACTTGATTAAGCTTACATATCTCCACTTGACCTCTGTATGGAAATGTGCCCTTTAAATAATGGTTCCAAGTCTCTAGGGTCAAATCCAAGCTTCTGTGATGCAAACCACTACAAATGAGAGCACCATCTCCTGGACCGGTATCCTGCTGAGCCCAGAGCAGCACCAGGATGTCCCAGTGGGGAAGCTGGCCTGACTCTGCTTATTTAGTGTTATTCCCTCTGTGGACTGTGCCCTCTGGTAGCCCTGGAGGTTAAAGCCACCTCTCCTGACAATTTGGAAATGAGGTGAATGAGAAACCCAAGCCCTGGCTCTGTAAGAATAGAAACAAGACCCCTAATGCAGCAGACTGGTGGCATGGAAATGCTGCCTGATGTCTCCAGCATGAAGGAAAGGGTTAAAGACAGAGCCGGCGCTTGTTCCTCGATGGCATTATCTGTGTGATTGCTTTTCATATCTTGTTTACTGTGGTTAGCAGAGCAGCTATAATATAGAGTGCTGGATGCAATAAATCTTGTTGCAAACAGCACACTTTTCATCAGAGCTCAGGGAACTGCAAGGTAAGCATGAGAGGGAAATCTATAGATTTAATTATATAGAAAGTCTAACCCATGTAGATCTTACTGGAAATTATAACCACGATGATTACATTATGTTCAGGTTTCTTTGTATTGTGTATATTGTCCTATTTTTTGTTATTTTGAAGACACTGACAACAGCAGTGCGGTGTCTGCTGTGGCTTTGTACCAGCATGGATGAGCTGAGGGTGTCATTAATTTAAGGGATGAGTTTTAAGGGGGGTGGGATGGGCAGTTTTAGGGCTTTTTTCTTCCCTTAAGCTTCGTGCCAACCGCTCGCTCTCATAATCCCAGGTGGTGGCTTGCTGCACTCCTCCCTTGTTGGATGGTGAGCATCACCATGCTGCAGGACTTTCCTTTGCCAACACAGAACTCATGAAGGCAGCAGAGGTGCAAGGTAGGCTCACGGAGGCTTGTGCTGATGTTGGATTCGTCAGGCAAAGACCACAACACGGTCTGTAGTTGGGAGAACCTGTCCTGGCCTTCCCAGTTCAGGAGAAGGGCTGGTTGTGGTTCAGTCTTCTGGATGTCACCAGAGTTGCACTCGACCAAGGGATGGCCACTGTCAGCAGGCTGCCCAACGTGGCCATGGGGTTTGTGGTGCTCAGAACAGGTTTGGATGGTTTTCAATGTAGCCCTGGGTTTTTCCCATGGCGGTGTTCAGAGTCTCCTGGATCTGCAGATAGCTGAGATTTGCAGTGCTTTATTTCTCCACCCTTCATTGCAGGCAGGGATTTTCTACTTCACCCAGATGCTGGGAAGATAGAGGTAATTGGTAACTGTAAGATGCTCTGCTTGAGTGACAAGAGCTGTGCAAATACTAGCTCAGTACTAAAAAACACATTTTCTTCTACTTTGTAGTACAGAGATTGAAATGTAACCTAAAATCTAAGCTTCCACAAGAAAATGAAATCCGTGTATTCAATTAACACAAACCCTCTCATTTCCATCCATCAGCAGCAGATGCTGGGACTCCACTCCTGCCTTGGTAGCAGTAGCCTTGCTCTCTTTGAACCATCAGAACTATGTAACGTACTGAGCACCGGGCATAGCAGTAACTTGGATCTTGCATAACTAAGATGCTGAACAGGGCAGATTAAAAATAAAAGAAATTTCTGACAACTGTGCCAGTGATTAAGCTAAATAATCATCTCAAGCTCTGCTTGCTGGTATCAGTGCCAAGCGATGGGTCCTCTTGTCACAGGGGGTGATGCTGTTCCCAGCACTGGGGCCAATGGTGATATCCTGCCTGGGTCACAGTGTGCATGGGGAATTTTGGCAACCAAGCTGTCTGCTTCCCTCGCTCTGCTTTAAATTCAGGCCATTAATATGCATTGAAGTAGCAGCGTGATCCCACATGCAAGCTCTGCTCCTGCACATGGCACACCAAGATGTGTAATTTCTTGGTGTTGACTGGGGAAATCCTGACCCTTGTTTTTAATGAGAGATTCTTTAAGGCTGTTTTTGTGCTGATAGCAAACCTGTGATAAGAGCTGGTGCCAGCAGCTGTGTACACACAACTTGTTGTGTACTTCTTAATTCAGCACATGCCTGTGATCTCATGGAAGAGCCCTTCTTTCTGAGACTGCTCCGTATCCCCAGAGGTGTTCAAGAAAAGGGTAGATGTGGCACTGAGGGACGTGGTCAGTGGGCATGGTGGGGTGGGTTGGTGGTTAGATTGGATTAACTTAGTGGTCTTTTCCAGCCTTAAGGATTCCATGATCCCATCCTGTGCCCACCTCGTACCTCTGCCCATCATGTGTCGGAGGGAAAAGTAGAGAGTCTGCAGTGACCTCTGTCTGTCTTAGGTTTTAGCTGCAAGGAAATGCCTCTCCTCTGCAGCTTTAGCACAGATCTCAGTATCTCCTCCTGCCTGGGATCGATAGAGAGGCCAAATCAGGTAACAAGCTACACGTGATGCTCACACATAACCAAAGTCTTCATGAGTCTTTGGAGAAAACCACAGTCCTGATTTACCCAGGCCACGTTTGGGGTGATGCCGAGCTCCCCTATTGTTACTTCTTTCCAGGGGCTGAGGTTCCATCCTGGTTCAGGGTCTGGCACTCGCCCTGCGTGCTCTGAGGGATGGGTTGGTGACAAATGGATGCAATTGAGGCACGTGTCTGGGTTGCTGCATGCAGAGCTGGTTTGTAAATGAAGCATTTTGCTAACGTCAAAGGAAATAGATGGATATTAATTGTTCCTCAGTGGTTTGTCATTTTTCATGTAGCTTATTGATGGAATAATGGTAACAGCAGCAGGGAAACAGGTTGGGAATGACCTGAAATCAGAGGAAAGCCCCTGTAACAGCTGGAGGCAAAGACGGGCTCTGCTTTAAGCAGAAGGGCTTTGAGTGGATGTGCCAATATCTGAATGTTTCAGGCATTCTTCTTGGCTTCACCAAGCTGCTGGTATAAAAATCTCTTCAAGTCAAAACTTTAATACTTTCAGAAAGAGCCATCTTGATTTTCCTTTAAATCTTTCACTCTCCATTTTGGGAAGGGGGGGAAAAAATAACCAAACAGACCTAATTCAACTCCAAAATGAGAATATGAAAAGGACTTTTATTCTGAAGGTACGAGTTGTTTGATTCCTGAAAGTTCTGAATCTTTTCTGTCTGTTTTTTTCAGTGTGGTGTCTTCTTGCAAATGGATTCTGCTGATAATCACAGTTATTTTTCCTGCTGGGGACAAACTTCTGCAGTGGCAGTAGTTCATCTATTGATGTTGGACCTGACGAACCTTTAAGCATGGACAGAGCTTGGATGGAGAATACTGTAATTGGTCTGTGCTGAGTCCAACCCAATATCCTCATGCCCATCTTGAGCCAGCTTTCAGGAGGGGAATCTTTTATATATAAATGTATATGGCCATGCAGTGTTAGTTACAGTTTCCTTCCAGATGCAGCTATACAGCAGCTTTGGTCTGCAGAACAACCCCACCCACACTCTTGCCATCTGCAAACACAAGCAATAGTTTTTCTCAGAGAAAGGTCTTTGCCACTCTGATCCAAGTAATGCTTCATTTCCCGTGCTAGAAATGCCTGATAGCAAAGCTGGGAAAAACTTTCCCTAAATAACCCCGACACTGAACAATCATTGAAATGCATCTTTTATTTCACTGCTTCCCCTCCCCTCACCTGGTAAACAGTGACTCGGCCAACACCTGGTGCCTGTCTGCTCCATCACTGGGGTGGTTGGTGCAGCTCATGTCCTCTGGATCCTTTAACCTGATTTTTTACCTGCAGCTGCCTGGCTACCAATGGGAAACCCTCCCAAAACCCAGCCTGCATGGAACAAGTATGTTTCATGGGGCTGGCTTTGAAGAGCCCATTTGAGCTATGGACTCTCCTGGAGCCTGATGGTTCCAGAAGGCAAAAAGTACCTCGAAGAGGATGCACTGATGTTTGTCCTCTTGCTCCTCTTGTTGTTCCCTCTGTAGTGACTTTCTCCCCTGCAGTACTGTGCAGCTAAGGAAGCTGTGATGGCTTTGAGGAAGGAGTCTGGGTTCTGCGGCTGATGTTCCCCTGCTCACCCACCTGCATCCTGCTCCATCTCCAGCATATGGAGGGGCTTAGTGCTGCTGTAGGAGCTGCTGCTGTGCACAGAGGTCTGTGGATGAGCAAAGCTAAGCACAAAAAATGATTTATTACATCTTTATAATACAACTATTTTTTGTAGATAGTAAGGAAAGTACGGGATAACTGAGGGGAGAAAACAGTTTGGTTCAGGGGAGCTATTTTTTCAAGCTGTTCTTGGGCAGTCACTCGGTGTGTGTTGTTGGCTTGGGTTGTGGCAGGGGCTTCTCATGCAGGGGCAGAGCTCACCCAATGACAACCCCTCCAGGGCACCCTGAGCCACCTGGGATGCTTTCCCTACTACTTGCCCTGGTATTCCTAGAAATCCTCAAGAAAAGCACTCCCGAAGTAGCAGAACCCCACGTCCCATGGATGTCACCTTAGCAGCGATGGCACCTCTGTGACTTCAAAGGCAGGAGCTGAGAGGCTTATCGAAGCCTCCGCTTTGTTATTCATCTTCCCCAGCGCTCATAAATTATCAACAAACAATCTCAGCGATCATGCCAGGGAGCAGGACTGGATAATTATGTTTGTGGTTCAAAATGAGGGTTGTCAATTTTAATTAGGGAAAGCTGAGGGCGTGGGGAATTTTTAATGTTACCACCTGAACTCTCAAGTGCTGCTTGGGAAATAATTGTAAATGAAAAATTAAACAGGGCTCAGTACACAATGCAAGGGGCATTCCTTTTCCTCCAGTTTTATTTTCCTTTCTTTGAGGCGAATTGGGATCAGGCTATACAATGGCCAACAGGTTTGCTGTCAGTATGAGGAAGGAAAGCTGGGGGTGAGCATGAGGCACCCTGCTCCTGCATCGTGCAGTGGTGGTGGGGCACCAGCACTCATCTTTCCATGGAGCACTGGTGCCATCAAACCTTCTTGTGCTTAAACCAAGGCAGAGTCATCTCTGAATGTCACCAGCAGCCGGAGGGGCTGTCTGTGCAACTGCTGCATCTGAGCCAGCAAATGTCAGCTCATCGCAGGGAGTGGGGGTTAAGATTTAATCAGCAGGCCAGCGTCCTCTCCTAATTTATTTTCCTTCATTTAGAGAGGATTTGCTGGGCTGCGTGTGATCTTGTGAATATTTATATTGAGAATTCTTTTTCTGCTGCTCTTGTGGTTAACAAGTTTGGTGCTTCTCAAGGATGTGCACAATAGAGCCAGACCTGGAATGGCCCCATCCTGTCCTGGCACTGCCCTTTGGGCACCAGCAGAGCAGTGCAGGCATGGCCTTGGCTCATCTGCACTCTGCTAGGAAGGGGTGCTCTTCCAAGTGTGCTTAGCACCAGCAGAGCCTCATCCAAAATATTCTCAAGACAGCAGAAAGTCATTTTAATGGGCTTAGATGAGGCCCAAAGTGAGTCAGCTGGAGCAAATGAACTCCCATTCGCTAATGCAGTCTTATAATAGCCAGGCTACAAAAAGCATTTGGCAATTGTTGTTAAGTCATAAAAAATAATGAAAAAAATGCAATTATTTTTAATGCTATGCACATCTATTATGGTAAGAATATGCTGAATCTCTGGTTGGAAATACTTTGGGTGTCTCGGCTGATGGTGGTGAGGGGGAAGAGATGGCTCACAGCAGTCTGTGGCTGGATGGGATCACAGCCCTCTGTAAGGTCTGGTAATGACTGAAATAAACCCAGGGTCAGCTACTGAGTGAAGGTCTGGGTTGCCTGCCTGCACTGTGGCACACGGGGTGGTTCTCAGTGGGTGACTCAAAGGGCTGATTCCCACCTCATAAAGCCAAAGGGTTTGTCCCTGTGCACACCTGCAGAACCTCACTGCGTGGAGCTCCAGGTGACTGCCAGCATGGATGGGCTGCTTCCAAAATGATGGGAAGAAATGCAGGGAGCTGTGAGCCTGATTGTATGGGCGCACGTCTCTCTTGGCTATTCTCTCTGAGATCCTAAAAAGCAGGAAAGCATTTGTGGTCTGTGGGCACAACTTGGGCAGGGCAACCCAAACCTCAACAATGCATCATCTGAAGTCAGACCCCAGAGAAAGCCACGTCCTTCCTTCTAGAAAACTAAGCATCTCTCATTGCAGTTCCTGATTTGCAGCCATGCTTGAGGAACAGGGATATTCATGCCGAGGAAATATGCAGCCAGCCTGAATTGCTGCTGTGAGCTTGCTCCCATACCACTGTTCCTGTGCCAACTGTTTGACGCTGCACGGTCTGGAAAAAGCCTCGCACATGTGAAGCACGCTGCTGGGAGCACCACGTCTGCAGCTACTGCTGCAAACTGCAGCTGAATGTTCTTTGAGGTATGCTGGGATTTGGGGATAGGAGGTGCAAGTCTGGCAACAAAGCCACTTGGCCCCAAGGTTTGGAGATGGGAGAACCACATTGCAGATCCATCTTGGGGACACAACGAACACCTGGTGCCTTGGCTCCTCTTTCTTCTCTTAGCTCAATACAACCAAGCCAGCTCCTTGTACTGGATGATCTGTCCTGCAGGTTGTTTGGTGTCCCCAAGGATTTTGCTCCTTGGTTCAGTGCCTGGCATCACCTACCAGGGCAGAAAGTGCCATCCTTCAGCAGAGAGCATGCAAGTGCAATCTGGTGCAAATGGGCTGGGGGGGAAATTAAAATGTGCTTTCAGAGGAGGAAGAGGCTGCAGACGTGTTCATCAGCTCCTGCGTCTCCAGCAGGCTGGAGGAATGCTGGAGCGCATTTAAAGCAACAGCTTAATTAAGTGGTGCTGCAGTTCTCACCTTGCCTCAGAAAACTGTTGGCTTATTGCCTCTAGCCCCATGTTCTGAAAGGGAAGAACAAGCATGCACACAGCCAAAAATGTAGATTGCTGGCCAAAAGCATCCCACAGCATCTGACTCGACCTCAGAGGAGTTGCCCTGCTTCTGCTGCTGACCACTCTCCAGTGCCTCTGATCTCTGCAACTCCTTGGCACTGTCTGTGGGAGGAGAACACAGCAGAGGCTGTGCAAAGAGAGGCAGCTGCTCTCCCCTCCTGCCCTGTTGATCAGTGGTGCATCTGCTCCTCACCCTGGAGCAGCCATTGTGTGAGGATGCCGCGCTGCTTGCAGGGGATGTCCAGCTGTGAGCATCCTTCGGGGCCAGTGAACAGCTCTGGGCAGCTACGCTTCAGCACCGTCCTTTGAGGACTTTGGGTCCTTGCTACAGAGCTATTCCCAAAGATGAGCGTATTGAAACACAAGCACCTTTTCCCCCTGCCTGTTTGCATCTGTGGGATCTGACCTACTTTTTGTAATTGCAGCACAACAGCCTCCCTTGTTTTCTGACTTGCAGGAGCAGCGGTGCCTTGTGCTGCAATAAGCTGCACCTTAGCAAATCTGGCCCAAGGAAGGAAGGCAGTTGCAGGGGAGGCTGATGGCAGTGCTCGTGTGCTGACCTCCCACTCCTCCATGGATCCCACAGCCACGTGTATCTGTGCACCAATGACCACAGCTGTCCCTGAGGGTGCATGTGTATTTTGGGATGCAGGGATGAAGCCACTTCTACACCATGGTTTGCAAGGAGGCACACTGGGAGCATCCCCACAGAGACCTTTTGCTTTCCTGCTGCCCATGCACTGTCTGAGGACCAGCTGCTGAGAGCCAGGGAGAGGCACCCAGGATGTGCTGTGGGCTTTGGGAGGACCAAGTTCCAACAGCAGGAAAACAGCAATGTACGCTATTTCCCCTTGTTAATATTTCTTCAAAAGAAGCTGCAGCTGTCTGGGATGCTCCTACACAACAGCGAGTCATGAGTGATGGCTTTCTTTGAGTAATATAGACTGGGAGCTCAGTTAAATGTATCAAATTAACTGTCAAAATAATCTTCCAGGATGCGATGAGCCCAAAGATTAAGCAGCATGTTGTTCTTTCTTTGTGCTTTTTTTTTTTTTTATCTTAGCAGAAGGGATTTACTGTAGATTCCAAAATCCATATTTGAAATGAATTGCAAATAGTTTCTTGTAGTCTTGGCCCATATGAAAAGGATTATTACCCAAAACAACACTTCTGTCAGGGGGAATGTAGGTTAAAGAGAAATGGGAATGTAAATAAATGTGCAGGCTTTGCAGTGCATTCTGCAGGGGGCATGTTTATTTTCTCTCTTGATTCCCCAAGCCTGGCTTCCTATGCAATTAAAGGGTCCAGCTCTTCCTTGCAAAACATACTCTCATTTCTTTTTTGTGTCATCAGTAAATATTTGGGCTGAAACTGTTTAAACATAAGCTTTCAATAATCTTTGTTTTGCTTTTTTCTGGTTCTCTGGCTGAGACCTGGTTTGAATTTTCATAGACTAAAAAATACATCATTTTGTTTGAAGAGCTTAGATGATCTTGTTCATTTTGCTGTTTATCTATTACCAGGAGAGCCTAATCCTTCTCTGATTGATGTTCAGCATCACGTAGTTAAGCAGCGATACAGGCTGTGGAGCAGGGAGTTATTATTCTTAGCTGGGCTCTTCAGGTACCTGAGCCCACTGCTGACA
Organism: Tragopan temminckii; assembly: GCA_028571105.1. NCBI lineage: Eukaryota > Metazoa > Chordata > Aves > Galliformes > Phasianidae > Tragopan > Tragopan temminckii. The sequence continues at coordinate 12,045,014 of JAOWBP010004313.1, forward strand.
TTATGCATCCACCACACATTAAATTGTATTGCCCTAATCAAGTGTGCTGCCATAGGTCAGCAGCAAAAAAATGTGAAGAAATAGATGCATGAAGGTGATAAAAGACAGAAATGGCAGAGGATATTAGGAAGCACAGAGCAGAGGGAGATTGGTAGCAGTCAATCCTGATTTTCAAGATAAGGCCGTGACTCTCCGGCGCCATGCCCTGCATTATTCATGTGTGAATGCTGGCGGGGAAGGGCTGTGTGCACCCAATGCTTGGCTTCAGCCTTCGCTCTGATATTTATCCATGTATTTATTTGGGGCTCTGAATTGCAACTTCCCTTCTAGGATGTTCTATACTAAACAGCTGGTGATTTCTTTATTGAAAGACCTGTAGGGTAAAGAAATGGACAAGGAGAGAAAGCCAAAGTTTTCAAAGGATATCTCAATCTACTGGGTTTCTGGATGCTCATGTCAAAGTTAGAAAGCAATGTTAATTACAGGCATCTAGAAAGAGCCATAATTATCTGTCATTCATGGTGACAAGATGACATCGCCCGTTTGGAAGGTTCAGCATTACCATTCACAATCTGAAGAGCTTAGGCTGCAATGATAACTATTTCTGACAACCTCAGGAGATGAGTTTGACATTTCTGATATATGTATGTACAGGAGGGGTTGTATGGCACATGGGTATGTGGCAGGCCTTCCACGGGCAAAGAGCAAACAGGTATTTTATCGTAGAGTTCTAGGACTGACTGAGTTGTAAGGAATCTTTAAAGGTCATTTAGTCCAACTCCCCAACTTTTCTTACTGAGCAACTTTGGTGTTGGAAAAGGAAGGAAATAATAATGAAAAAAAGGAAGCACTAAAGGCGGGGAGCCCCATGTGCTCCCTGCATAGCTTGTATTACAGATTCACCACCATGACCTGGATCGCATTCAGCTCAAGACTGTATGTCTACTGATATTGATCTCTACCCAGTAGCCAACGTGGAGTGTGATAAAACTGCAGTCACTCCATTGTGCATCTCCTTCTTGTCCCATCCCCCTTTCACCCAAGTACAGCAGGAGCACAAACCTGCCATCCCATGGAGCAATGCTGTGGCTGCTGCTGGGTTGGGAACCGGCCAGAAGTGTGAGAGCTTCATCCTCTGCTCCTCAAAATCTCCCGGTGATTTTTCTTGCTTGCAGGAGAAGCCCCAGCTAGAAATCCTGGTCTGATTTTTGCATGGTCTTGTGTGGAGCTAGGAGTTGGACTCAGTGATCCTCGTGGGTCCTTTCCAACACAGGATTCTGTGTGATCCTTGCTTGGAAAACTGGTAAAAAAATACCAGCCATTGAGAGTCGCTCTGTATATCCTCCATATCTACAATAGCAACTGCCATTAAAATCTTTCTAGAAGTGTCTCAACTGAGCTAATTGGACTGGAGGGGGCAGTAATGCCAGGCCCAAATAACAGGTGCAGCATGAGGAGCTCAGGAGCGATGAGCACCCATGCGCACGCTGTGCAAAGCTGAGCAATGGAACGTTGGAGCTTTCTGAGCCAGGTGTTTGTTATTTCCCTTGTCAGATATCAATCTCTCAGACAGTTGGCATCTGTCATCTCCTTCTTGGCTCTGTCTTCCCTGCGTATCTGCTTAACAGAGATGCAGATGCTCCTGCTCAGCTCGGGGCTGTGCGAGAATCAAGAGACCCAGCACGTGCCACTGCTTGCCCTGCAGAGCATTCCTGCATGCTCTGTTCACCCACATGCCCTATTCCTCCGTGCTCCCCCGTGGCTGATTGCTGAGTTATGTTGCAGGTAGGTGGACAGTTTGGGGTTGACCTCATGGCTCAAGAGATGAAGAACGCAGAATCTTTCAGCGCTCATGATTAATAATGTGTTATGAGAGGTGAGAGCCATTTGTCTGTGGAATTCATTAACAGCATCTAATATTAGTAATAACAGAAACAAATAAAGAAGAAAACTAGAAAGAATCCCCATCCAGCCCCAAATCCAAGATAAATAATGTAAGGAGTGTCTCCTGGGATCGTTTCTCTATGGATTAGATCAATAGCAACATCCGAATGAAGCCAGGAGAGTGGCTCTGAGCCCAGAGCTCTGCAGTGCTGGCAGTATTCACAGCTCTTCTCATGGTTTATTACACAGACGTTTTCCCTGCACATCACAAAGTTCCCTGGCTGACTGATATACAGCCATTGTCGAAATAAATATTTTGTTAATTTTTTCTTTTAGAGGAGAGATCAAGTAGTAACTCCTCACTGCTGCCGGGAAAGAATATGCAAAAAGCTGATTCTGTAACAGGTCAGGATTAAATTAGAAACTGTGAATGCAGATAGAAAAGGAAATCTGCATTCATTCTACCCTTTGAGTGGATGTGACACATAGCAAAGTTTGGTGTGTAAAAGTAATTTTGTATGTCAGGAATCATGTTTGTGGTCTGGGCACATGGATGAAGTCGATAAGAATCCCTGCTGGACCTTGACATGGGATTTCTAACTAATGTGATGGATTTCTTTGTTTGCTGTGTTTATTTTTTGTCCTCAACCAGTCTTGTAGTGTTTATTGTGCAATTCATTATTTACACCTCAGCATTCAGCTGCCCTCATCGGATCAGCTCCCTCTGTGCAAATACACAGCAGGAAAGTCCATTCTCTAAAGAGCTTCAGCCCTCGGTGCTAATGAGAAGACAAAGGTGCCTGCTGCTCTCTTGCACCACGTTCTGCTCACAGTAACAAACAGCTTGTTTCCCTCCATGCCCTGGGAATGGATGGGATTTTGCATTCTATGTTTTTTTTTGGCTGGAGGGTGCAGATTTGTGGCTGAAGATGAAGGATTCACCCATTCTGGGAACAGATCAAGATTTGCAGCATTCTCCCTTTCCTGTAAGTCTTAACACATCGCTGTTTTTTTCAAACCAAAATGAATATTTCATCTATGGAAGCTGTCAGCTGGGTGCCTGTATGTCGACCTTGCCTCTCCCCGCAGGAATGCTGCAGGAGGTGAGGCCAAGGAACCATCCTCTCAACACGGAGCCTCCACTTGGAGGACTAGAAAGGACTTCAGCTACAACTCAGACTTCTTTCTCTGTCCTACAACTTCCCAGTTTTTCTTCAGGAAGACGTGTAGAAATGATTTGCCACGTTCCTGATTATGGCACAAAGGGAGGAAAATACACAATGATGGTTAACATGATTTATAATCTAGAGTGCTCCAAAGGATAAACAACACAGAGAGTGAGAGAACCGCTGAAACTCAACCTTCTGACAGGACGTGAAATCCCAATAACAATGTTGGAAATGCGCTGATTGAGGGATTAGCATGAAAGGCATCCAGCTGGGGTGCTCTGGTCTGCTTTGGGTGGCAGCACCAGGAACCTTGAGGAAGGTCAGTAGATTGCTCTGACTCTCAGTCCTTCCTGCTGCAAGCAGCATAAGAAGCTCCTCATGGAGGACCAGATGCTCTATCTGTGCATGTTGTTCCAGAGTGAACAAAATAAGAAAACTCTTTTCATTTGTTTGAGCTGCTCCCGACCTCTGGTGGATTTTCCACTTCATCATTTTCAAAGACAAACTGGCCGTGTAACTGTACATATTTCTAATGATAGCGTGTAATTTAAATACCTATTTCTATTGCTATTGAAACATTATGAGCCACCTCTAAAAGTGCAATCAAAAGGGTCACAAGTGCAGTGACGCAGAAGAGGCCCATGGTGCCAGCCAGGCACATTTCTCCTGACTGCATTACATTTGAGAGAGGGCAGAAAAGCAACATCGTGAAATAAGACCTGGAGGATCTGGAGTGGTTTCTGTTTTAAGGTATGGCTGCTATGTCATCCTCATCTCCATCTCAACTATTTCTGTAGTGGTGTTCACTCAAACACAGGCAGATAGATATAGCCAGAAATGCAGACGTGGCACCATATAGGATGCAAAGAATATTATATATCTCCTAGGAAGATAAAGTCATGTCAAGTGAGAAGCAGAAAGCTGTCACCTTGCGCTGTAGCCCTGCACAGCCTCATCTGTTTGTGTGCATTTGCCTCCAACACTGAAGGCTGCTGCAATCTCTGCTACTGGTATTTTGAGGACAATTTACAACATTACTGAAAAGTGTGTGGGCCCGAACCACATCAGCCCCATGTGTAAGTGGGGGAGAACACTTAGGTTTGGGGTTATCCCCAGCTCCCCCCCAGGCAATGCCCCTCAAGCCCCAAGTGCTGCACAACTGGAGGAGGACAGAGGCGGATTTTAGGTGGTTTGCAGGAACACAAGGCTGACTGCAAACTGTACAGCTCCTTAATTAATGACTTGCTGGCTTCATTCTCGAGCTATGGCTCCTCCACTTAGACTATTCCAGTCACATACACTCCTGAAACAGCTTCAGCTTTTCGAGATGCAGTCCAAGAGATGAATAAATAACAATAAGCTCCTGCTGGAAGGCATTCAGGAAACATTTGATAGGAACTAATTTATTTTACTTTATTATTTAGCAAGCTAATATATAAACTTACCTAACGTAACAGCAGATTAGCTGAGGCACTCACTTTCTATTAACATTTGGTTACGTTACTGAAAGCCTCAAGTATATTTTCAGAGGGAATTATGTAAGAAACTTTTTTTTTTAACAAAAAGTGAAAGATATTTTAAGGGCTTCCTGACATAAAAGCATACTGAAATAGTCCAGTGTCCTCAAGCCTTTAAAATATTGGTTCTTTAGCTGAGCTTCACCTCAAAAACTTACATTTTTGGTTGGTTTTAAGAGATATCACTGGAAACTTTAATAAAGCTAATGTGAACCTGAAGCACTTTGGCTGCCTGCACACGAGCAGTCTTTGCTAGGCAACAGAAGGCAGCCAGGCAGCTTGGGGTAGTAGGGAACCAGAGAGGGCAGAAGAACGCTGCCAAATATTTTGGCCAGGCTTTAAATAGTCACTGCTGCAGTGAGCCCTTTTGCTAGAAATTGTGCATTTGTGTTACCAAAAAAGAGTTACAATGGTCAGGGTGAAACCTAGAAGGACCGTGATGCGCTCACCAGCTTTGGGAAATGCTCCGGATCCCTAGGGTATCAACGACAGGAAAGTAAACCTTCAGTGATAACCATCTCTTTCATTTTTAGAGGAGTTTTTTTTTTGTTTTTTTGTTTTTTTTTTTTTGTAGTTGTTGTCTGATTTGTCAGATAAATATCTCCAAATCCTCGGGTCCTGAACTTGCAACTGAGAGCCAGCTGGAGGTCTCTCCGTATTTGAATGAAATAAATATGTCACTCTTTGCAAGGGGAGAAATATGGTAATTTTCTCAGAAAATCTTCCACCTCTGTTTTGTAGAAACTGCAAACTGAGCACAGGTAATTTCCTGAAATTTGTATGGGCTGTCCAGATACTAAAAAATATAAATGGAGATCCACCTAACACATATCAGAAGAAAATGAAAGTTGAGTGCGTTGTATGCTTGAGCTGTTTTATTTGTGCAGCCATTTGTTCAGCAGTCATCCTGGCAGTCTTTCTGCCCCTTCAATTTTGTGATACTGTAGAAAATGACACAGTTTCTTTGTGTGGTTTTATGGAAATTAAACTTCCTATTACTTAGAAAGGCCAAAGCATTCATGGAATATGTTGGTATGTTTAAAAGCTGGAATGATAGTATATTTAATTGTAGCACATAAAAAATAAATTAAGAAATAGTTTAGTTCATAGTTCAGTTTAAAAAGGATGCGTCTGCAGCATCAGTAACCTGAGACTGAAGGTTTGGCCAATGAAAGCAGATATACAATTACTAGGAGAGAAAATAAATGAAGAAGAAACACAAAGCTTGGGGGGGGGAAAAAAAGAACATATTTATGCAACTTCTTTTGATGTATTTAAGGAAGCATTTAAATGGATAAAACTGGCCAGTGTGTGAAAGAGAGCATTGAGATGTTGCAGGTCACTTCTGAGACACGGGAGGTCAAGTGACACTGAGCACTAACAACGTCCCCAAGGGCTCAATGGGATAAAGTGAAGAAAGAAGCATCATCATAAAAAAATAATAATAATAAAAAAAAATAGAGAATGGAGAGCACCAGGCACAGCTGCAGCAGTTAATTTCTGGGCTGAATGTTAATGCAGAGCACCATGACATACCCAGTGCTGTTTTGGGAACAGTGGTGGAGGAGAGTGCATGGCACAGAATGCCAAGCTGTGCTGCTGGGCTGCTGAGTAACCGTGGGTGCACCCACGTGTTCCGTGTCTTTCCCCACGTATCCCGTGTCGTCCCCTCCTTGCTATGTATAACTAGAGATAACAGTGTGCTGACACACCCCGCTCAGACTCTAAATCCAGCTTCCCCCTTCTGTGATCCCTCCCTGCATTCAATCCATCTATTTTTGTCAGTGACCAAAAAAAAAACAACCAACTTTGCTGCCATTTGTAAATGCCCTCCTGTGCGTGTTAGCCCTGCTCCTTAACCAAAGCACCCCAAGCATCCCATGGCCCTTCCTCGCAGCACAGCCAGCCCAGGCTGCACCAAGGTATTTCTTTCCCACCTGCAGCCTGGCGCTCACCCTCGCCGTGCTGACTGCCATGGGTTTGGCTGCACTCTCAGGAATTGGTTAAATCCCATTCTACCTACAGCCCGGGGGCTCCTGGGGGAGGGGATGCTGTGTGGAGAACAGGCAGTGTGAGACAAATATAGCAGTTGTCAAAGGAGGCTTATTTGAAGCACGTCCCCCCAAACCCACCAGTCTGTTATGCTGGCTCTGGATTTGTCCTTCAGTGTTTGTTTTTTCCTTGTCGCAGAGTTTGAAAGGCCCATTCCTACCACTGCGAAGCCTCAGCTGTCATATCAGCTTTCCTCTTATTGCAAGCTACGCACTGAAGCACTGTGCCCTTTCATATCAAATACATCATGAACACAGACCCTTTTTCCACATCAGAACCAAACGCTGGGTGCAGGGACTTGAGTGCTCCACAGCCATCCTGAGACATCCCTGCCATGCTGACTGCTGGCCCTGCCTGCACCTGCATGGGGCTGCCCTACAGCTGTGACCCACAGGCACCAATCCCAGCACTCGGAGAGGGGCACTCAGATAATTCAACTCTCACATCTTTCTGTGATTAAATAGCATTTTGTTATATTTCTGTACTCGTGGAGACACAGACAGATTTACATACTCGGTACAGAAAAACTCATGTAGGAATGCAAAATGCAAACCTCTAACATACAAATCAGGAGGAGGCACAAAAGCTGCACTGCAGCCTCTTGTCCTCCTCCCAGACACAAATCTCCCAAAAGACTGCAGCTCCCAGTGTGCTCCGAAGCCAACACATTTCTGTACCAGGTGCTTGTTTGCATCCAGAGGCAATCACCCAACCTTGGCCAAACAGGAGTAAAATGTGGCACCGCTGCTCTGCAATCTGTAAAATTTGGTGCAGCTGCCAGCTTGCAAGTGTAACCAGTGAAAAAGTGGGTGCTTGCTGACATGATCTTACCCACTTAGAGATTTAGGTGTGTACAGGACTGGCTGCTCTGGAGTGAGACTTTGCCAACAGCCCTAGGCTGGATGTTAACGCCCCAAAGGGGGATGAACTCACAGCATGCCCTGGGTGCCTGCGTGGGAAATGCCTTTAAATCACTCCTTTTCCTTTCCCTGGAGTGAACTGGCAGTGTGAGAGGTAAGGGAGCTGGGGCTGTAAATCCCTTTTCCTCCTGTATCTAATTTTACAAAATCTTAAAAATAGAAGAACTTGTGTTCTCTCCAGCCCTGCTAGAGATGAGGATTTGGGTGTGTATTTGTACAAGATGTACATGCATGTCTGTAAAAATCTTCACCTCCTCTTCTTCTCCCCCACACATTGGAACAAACTGTAGCACTTGAAATTGTTCAGCCGGGGAAAAAAAAAAAAAAAAAAAAAAAACACACCAAAAACACCCTGAAGGATGATCAAAGGTGAATGAGAAGTTTGGCCACAGAGCAGACCCCAGAGGAGATAGCAGTTCTTTAAGGCTTTCAAGCAGCTGACAAGAAACCATCAGTGAGTATTTGTGGTCAGGGATAAAGAGAAACATCCTTTTGAACATACCCAAGCGTGAAACCTCCGTAGTAGTTACCTTATAATGTTATCCCTCCATGTCAAACCATGTCATTTTTATGAAAAAGACTGATTTATATATGACAGCAGCAACTTTTTACAGCCCTCGGGGACTGTAACTTCAATAGCTAAAATCCAAGAGTGGAGCTGTAGTCTGTGACCCCGTCATAAATGGCAGTGTGAGGGAGACAAGTGGTATGTTCTTGCTCCTCTTACCAGACCTTAGTAAGTACTACCTTCAAGTGCAAGCAATTTGCTTTCAGACCTCAATAAAAATTGCCGTTGCAGAGCAGCAGGGTTGTTTTTACTATTTTTTTTTTCTGGCTTTCTCATCCTTTAAAATAGAACTCTCCTGAAAGTAAGACTTGCTTTGATGCCTGGGAAACTTAAGGGTATTTATTTATGGTTAGAGAAAATTCGTGTTATAAAATGACTGTGCTTGTGTTTGTGTTCCTGGAGTTCTGAGAGCTTGACTCCTGTGAAAGTCAACAGTCCTTCAAAAAAGAGGACCCATCTTGCTGGAATGATTTATCTGGACCGGAACCTACTCCTACCCAAGATCTGAAAGACCTCAGGGAAGATGTCAGTGGGGGCAGCCAGCAGGTTGGGGTGCCTCAGTGGTCTCAAAAGCAAACCCCAAGAAAGCATTGTCACCTGGTGTGGACCATGGTTGGGCAGTAATACCAATGGCCAGAAGATGGAGGTTCACCATGGGGAGGACTGGTGCTGGAGGAAGAGGTTGAGTCACATTCTCTGAGGTTAATTATATGGTGGATGCTGATGAACTAGGTAGAGAGCTTAAAATCTATAAGGAATTTGTAATGGGAATTTATCTTCATACCTATACTGCTATTGATCAAAATGGTAGTCAGCAGATGTTCAGACCCTATTGATCAGCTTGGATATATTAACGGTGATTGTATTCTAAATAGAGTTCAGTGCACTAGGGCAGTTTTTTCCTTATCTTTATTTCTGTTTTCCTGTCACCATGGCAATGTATATGTAAACATTTCTTATTTAAAAATATCAAATATGAGAGCAGATTTAAAGTATTTTGGAATTTAAGTGCTGGGATCAGAATAACATGCGTGGTGTTTTGACATGAGCTGAAAATATATCCAAAGGCTCCTTTCCAGCATGCTGACAAAATATATAAATTAGCCTGGCAAGGGTCTGGCTCTCAGCAGAGCTCAGTGCAGAGTCCTGATCCAGAGGAGCAGCCACTGCCCCAGATACTCAGTGAATCATCATTTTTCTAGCAGAGATTTTTACCTGTAGATGTTGCAATGAGGACCGCAGGGAAGCCAGCAGCTCACTGCCTCTGAAGGCAGTGATAAATTAGCACTGCCCTGTGCCTGGCTGCTGCAGTGGCAGCTGAGGAATCCCCACGGTGGCCTTAGTGCTGTTGGTGCAAAGGGAGAGAGCGGTCACCCTCCAGGAAAACGGCAGGGAAGGGCAGCGCTTTCTAGGAGCTGGCACTGAGCACCACATCTCATATATCCTTGTGCCAGCACTCTCCTCTAAAGGAATCGTTCAATGTCCTGGACACAACAGATTTGGGAGAAAACCGAGTGCAAGATAAAGCAGTTTTAATTTTAGAGCTGTGATGGTTGGTGCAAATGAGAAGGTATGGATATGAAATGTCCTTGAGAAGTTCTGAAAACAAAAAAAGCAAGATTATTTAGGAATGTCTCTTTATGGCTGATAGATAATGTTCACCTTTAAGTGAAAAGATGTAGAATTTAAATAATCTTCTAAAGAAAGATGTTTTCTTTGGGGACACAACAATAGCTTTAAAAAAAAAACAAAAAACCACCACCACAAACATGTCACTTTTATTGAGGTTATATTTATTTGGGGGCTGAAGTCTCATTCCTAATTTTAGGCATGAGTTTTTAGCAGCACTGAGAACACTGGCCCTGATAACGCCAAAGGCACAGAAGCACCAGAAGAAGGAAATGAAGAGTGTGATTTCTTTTAAAGCATTACAGATCCTGTGATTTACATTTCTAATTCCTACAGATGCTCTGGAAAATCCCACTTTAAATATTTGTCAAGCATGCTAGAGCTGCTGGTGGCAAGTGCTGTGCAAATTCAAAGCATTCATATTATTGCTTAGCTGTTGTAGCTGAAAATACAAACGGGCCTCCTTGTCTTGAAATGTCATTTGAAAAAAACAAATCTTCCCTTAGAGAGATCAGCTTTCTTTTTCCAGGAACTCTCTGCTCCCAGGCAGACCTCCAGTACTGAGGGGAGATTCATTCACGTTCCTGTCTCATCTCTTCTTACAGAGACTGAAGAGAAATATCCCAAAGGAACGTATGTGGCTGCTGCAGTGTTGGGTTTTATTCCTACTCTTCGTTTGTGCTGTCCTGCAGCTCAGGCTAGCATGCTGCTGTTAACAAAATGCCAAAGATCAAGATGGTTTTGGAAATCAGGTCAGCTACCGTGTCTCATTCTTAGCTGTTCTAATTACCCCATAGCACAGCAAGAGACACACGGTGACCCCAGAAGGCTTTCCTTTGGAGTGAGATACACTCCTTTGTGTTGCTAGAACAGAACAGGGGGTACATTTTCCTTCTTTGAGCTATTAATTTTGTAAATCATTCTAAACAGCCTCTCACCTGGGTCACTCCACCTCCCCCAACAGCAGCTGGTGGTGGAGCACCCTTTTAGCTGATGAGAAGCCCTCAATCACTGCCAGCTGCACACTGCCCCCAACTCCATCCTGCAACTCCCACCTTCCCAGAAGGTGTTACACAGCCACGCTTTAATGAGCTATCAATTAAGGGAACGTAGCTACCCTAAGGTATACCTGAGGAAGATTCTACCCGCAGTCCACTTCCTTAATTCTATACTACACATTTTTATGGAGCTTGCAACCTGAATGTTTCTTGAGTTGCAGGTAAGCAGTGGTCCGTGGGCTAATTTGGTGCTGAATGTTTTCACTCGTGGTGTTTCTCTCCTATGGATTTTGAAGAGGGGGTGAGGTCACCTAGGTTGTTTTCTCAGTTTGCTCCTAGGCTCTTCTACGAGCCCTAGGACATTCTGCTGTGGAAGGACATCTGTGCCCCAGCAAAGTGGATTGAGGTTTTTCTGTTCTTTGTGGGTTGCTGCAGATACGAGGCCTGCTTTTTTAATTTATTTTTGTTGTGATTGCTTATCATCCTCTGTAACCACCGTTATTGTTTGTGGGTTGCTTGGGCGTACAAGGAAATTCGGTGATATATGGTCAAGTTAATTCGCTTACTAGTAGAAACTTTTTCTTATACTTCTGCTGGCGTTCTGCCCGCAGTCATTATGCTTGAACTTTGATATGCTGTTTATGAAATGTATGTCTGCCCACTTCCAGAGCAATCAATAAAGCTGCTCCTGGTAGACAGGCACCGACTGCTTTTCAGAGAAGTTCAACACCTATTGTACTGAGAGCTCTGAAAATAAAAAGTGTTGAACAGAGGATGAAAGATGTTTGATCCTGGAGAATGGAAAGCACTTGACCTGCTGTGTCTGCTGCATCCTCCTGGCACGGCTGTCTCACTGCAGCGGCCACATGACGCACTTATGAAGGACCAGATTTATGCTTGAAATTAGAAAGGGGAATCTTGTGGCTTCTTTCTCTATAGTCTGCATTTCTAAACCATGTCCTTCTACTTAGGACAGTTTTTTCTTGGTAGAGCTCACAGGAGTTTGTGGTGGTTTATACCAGTGTCAGAACAGGATAATTTACAGGATTACGGCTTTGGAGAGGGGGGGAAAAGAAAAACTGGGGAGAAGTTAACCTTCACCTAGATTTGTTGTAAATGCATAAGAATTTGTTAGGTTTTTTTTGGGGGGGGAGGGAGAGAAGGTAGGTGAGGTGTGACGATGGCTGGTGTTGAAGTGTTGTTTGGCCAATTGTAGCTAGTGTTCTTCAGATGACCCAAGTATTTCCTGCAATTATCCTTCACTAACTGAAGACCTCTGGTTGATTGTAGAGCATCTACGTGACACAACGAAATTCTGGTTGTTACTGCACAGAAATGTCTCTCTTCCCTCACTGTCTTATCTGCACTCTCCAGATGTACAGCAGACAGGCAGACTGCCCCAGGCTCTGTGCCTTACTGAGGTGCTAGCTGGGTATTCCTGCAAGACTGTCACTTAATTCACTTTAATGAAATGGCATCAGAAAGGGAAAATAATAGTGATCTTTTCTTCTACAACTACAGAAATGGTCCTGATATGAGAAGTTTAGTCAGCTCTTCTGCTTAGGACACATTTAACACATTGCTTTGTTCTTCAACAACAGTATTGGCTGAATGGCACAAATAATTAGAGTTACTTTGGGAACATTTTGAACTTCAGTTAGAAGTGAGAATGTTAAACTCCAGCTGTCCAGCAAGAACTGGAAGGATCCAAACAATGTTCTGTTGAAGCACTTGCTTCAAATCAGCCTGAGCCCTTTGGACAATAAAAATCTGGGGTTTTCTTTGACCTCGCCATTGCACTGCTTTACTCTGGTGAAACTGAGAAGACGATCCAACCTTTGTTTCTGATGACTACTTTCAATAAATGGCCATCAATCAATCTCCAGCAAGACCAATTACCTTCTTCCATATTACATTTCCAGTCATTTCACAATTGCCTTTTGTACTGTATATGAACCATTTAAGCTTGTAGTAAGTGCCAATCCTGGTAAAGTAAGTCTTGCTTCAGTGTATTATGGTTGGTTTGCAGTGCTTCTTGCTGTTACTATACCTTTTTGTCATAGAAAATGAGGTGTGTGCTGTATCATTAACTACTGAGTTTTAGCATTATAATTTCTGCTGACAGCAAATGTTACAGTTTAGGATGCAAATGGCCTCCATTATAAAAATCTGACTCAAGGTTCTCATTGTTAGCCTTGGGGTGAAAATTGTCTCCAAGCAGAATGAAAGCAAGAAAAAAATCATTTGGCCCACACCAATGTTCTTATTGTAGAATCTGCTTCAAGTCCTCTGTGAAGTTACAGAAACCTTAGCATTTAATAAACATTGGCAACTGAAAAAACATGCTCTGCAAGCAGCAGAACTAGCACAGAATGACTTCTCAGTAGAGAGCAGAAGTTGTTGAGCTGCTTTCAGAGCCAGGATGCTGTTGTGAAGCCAACAGTACAATCTGGTTCCAGCAATGTTTTACCTGTGCTCATGGAGCCCAGGCAGATCCATGCTGGCTCTGTCTGGGCCATGGCTGTTCTGCGATCTCATAACATACTTCAGGATCATGGTGTTTTATGGCATGTATGTTTGATAGCATCTATCACATTAAGTGTGTGGAAGAACAACACGATGTTTTTAAAAGGTCTACATGTGCAATGTGGATAGGAACAACAACTGTTGCACAGATGAACTTTCTTGGGTGCTGGGCTGCTTGAGTTTCCCATAGAATTGGAGCTCGTTTGGAGAAACATCGAGAAGATGATTAACTAGCAGGGGGTAGAGGGCAATGAGGGGGAGAATCTGTAGTGCCCTGTGGTGACGGGGACCCAGGTCTGGGTCTTTTCTTGGCTTCTCACTGACCTATGCTGTGGCTTAGAAAGCCACTAAGTCTGTTTCAAATCTCTGTCTGCAAGGAAAAGGGTAACACTCCTTTTCCTCCACCAGTGTTGCAAATATATAATCATTATCTATGGGATTTCCTTGAATTCTGTGATGCTTCTTATCCTCTTTTCCCCGCAGCTCCAGCTGCATGGGACATTGGTATGTTTAAAGGAGAAAGGAGGTCATCCTTTCTCCCCTCTTTCCCCTCAGTGTCCTTACGAAAGAGAGAAAAACATTTTCATGAAGGCAAGGAATAGCTTTGCTGCTCTGAACGTGCCTGATCCACAGCAGGCTCAGTTAGCTGACTCAGCTTCAGCAGCACTGAAATGAAATTAGCAGGTGTTAAGCCTGTTTTGAAATGCAGCATCACTGTTACCCGATTAATAAAGGCCTAACTCTTTTAAGCTGCCTCTTTGGCCTCATATAATTTAAATCTTGCCAATACATCATGTCATTCCCTTGGTTTTTCTTATGCCAAAATGAAATTCTCTTTATTGCATTAGCCTCGGTAGCTGGAGGATGCTTGTTATCGTAAGCATTCAGATAGCTATTGTCCTGCTCCTGCAGAGAGCACAGCGTGTTCAGTCCCTTATGGAGCTCCACAGGTACCAGCAAGGGCTGGCTCAAACCCAAGGATGTGCAGAGCTGTGCCTTGTCCATGGCAGTAACTGATGAGTGGTAGAAGTCAGCTTCTCTGGGTGTGTTTGTCTGGGATTTCGTGATCTGAAGTCTGCAGTATTCTCTTCTCCCATGTAAACCAAAACCCTGTTTGGAAACTGTATGCTTTTCTTGCCTCCTGTGCCTCCTGGCTGGCAAAATGCTATGGAAGTACAAAGAAGCCCATATACTCTGCTGCTGAGTATCATGGCAAATTGCACTGCATTTTTGTGACCTCTTAAGCAGGGTGAACAAACCTTTCTTGTAGTTTCATCACAAAGTCGGTGTGATGCAGACTTCCATCCATTTCTTTGCTGTTAGTAAAACTGCTTCTAAGAAAGTGACAGGATATAATGCATTTGGAAACCAGTCCCTGCCTCGAAAGGGTGAATCCTATCACTTTCTGCAATCTTCACATTTCTGGGCTCCCATTACTCTCCCTCTATTTGTTTATTTACCCTATAAGTTCCTAGAGCTGCACACGGACCTCTTCTTCCGTGCTGTATTTGGCTTAGGAAAGCTTTGATTCTTTGGTCATACAGTAATAAACCTTTTGGTGAGCTCCCCCACGCTCAAGTATTATGGGTGTGTTAAGTCCCATCCTCAAGCATTCAGAAACCCAGCAGTCAAATATCTCTGTATATCCACGTTTTCAATATCTAATGTAATGATTTCTTCTGATAATCTGTGTGCTAGTTTTGATGCTGAAGGGGAGGCTGGTTCTCTGAATGTGCTGTTCCTTCTTGACTTCTGAGACTGACTCTAACATCTGACATCAAGAGAGATGATGTTCATCCCTCTGCAGAAGGCCTATGCATCAACAAAATCTAGGTTTTATGTAGGGACTGGACATTCTCCTATCCATTACTGCCTTCTAACCATGCTACTTCTGAACCTGACGGTTTCTGAAAGCAATTATGAACCTTCTGGATGGTAGAGCTGTTGAAGGGGCGTATTTCCCC
>JAOWBP010004313.1:12060390-12073673 GCA_028571105.1 Tragopan temminckii
TGGAAAAACCCAAAACCTAAAAAAGCTGCGTCTTGGTTGATGAGTGGCCTATTGAAGAGAAGAGAGGTCAGACATGCAGGCTCTTTCAGGCTCCTTCTGTTTGCCAAGTAGGCAAGGAGGGAGTGCGTGCCTTTCCTGTGCTGCCTCTGTAGGAGCTGACCTGAGTGATGTGGGGCAGGCGATGGGATCCGATGTCTGTGCAGGGTTTGGCAGGCAGCTTTGTGTGAGGCAGCGCCAGGGGTGAGTGCTTGGTTTTTGGGTGAGCCTGTTCTGCATCTTCTGTTTCTTTCCTTTGTTGTCTTATCCTTTTGACTTCTGCCCTTTCTTTATATTGGCCTCTCTGTTCCCTTCCTGCTGAAGTGGCTGTTGTATACTAGATTAAGCTGGAGCCTTTCAAAAATAGTGTTGTGCCTAGTACCTACCCATGGGTATTTAGGGCTGTGACTTTGATTACAAAAATCGCCTTGTGTTAGGACTGCTGAATATGTTCCTTCTTTGAATGTCTAGTTTTAGATTTGGATATGAAATAGATCACAATGTTCCCATTTTCAGCTGTGGTTTTCATGAAAAGTAGAATTTTTTTTTTTTTTTTAAGCTCTCTCAACTGTTTAACTCCTGGTGGGTATTATGGGAAGAGTAAGTCAGCCAGGAAAGCTTGTGTTTGTGATTGCTGTGATGCTCCAGATTCATTTATTGTGTTTGAGCTCTTTCAATTTAAAAACCCATTAGCAGGAATTGTAGTAAATGAGAGGTGGTATCCTCCTAGGGCCTCTCTGTAATGCTAATATTAAAGAGTTTTAAGCTGGGTTTGAAGGTATAATGACTAAAAAAAACATTTGCTTTTCTTAATCCTCCTTCCCTTTTTCTCTTTAAACAGGAATTTTTGCTTATCTGAACTACAGAGTACCTCGGACTCGGAAGGAAATTTTTGAAACCCTGATAAAAGGATTACAGAGACTAGAATACAGGGGATACGACTCTGCAGGTATCTAAATTAACACATTACTTTCAGCAACCAATAGCTACATATGTTACCTGTGTGACTTCATGGGTGCTTTCAGCATCATCAGATTTTTTCACTGTTATCTTTCAGATTGAAAGATCAGTATATTTGTCTCAATTCTTGGAGCTGTTTCTTCCAGCTTTACTCAGGACTTCCAGTTGGGTGTTCAACTCTGGAATCAGATGGTGGTTGAAGTTTGGTACACATAAGCAAAATAAATAAGATGTGAGGAAGAAGACTTGAGGGTCGTTTAGTTTGTGCCTCATTGTTTTTGGTACATGTAAGTCCTAGTGAAAAGATGAGGAAGCTTGAACTTTTGAGTTTCCTAATTTTACCAGGCAAAACGTATCAGTGTATCCTCAAGCAAAATTTGAGATGACCCTTGTATTCTTTTTGTCTGTGCAGTGGTTAGATGTCAACCTGGTTTGATTTTAAGTGATTTGAAATCAGATAGTTTGATTGGAACATACACAGGTCTAGTGTATCTCTTGGAAGGATAGTTTTCAAATAACCATTGCATCTGCATGTGCTCGACTGTATTTTCTCAGCTCTTTTCTCAGCCAGTGCATTTCACGCTTTCAATAACACGTGTCTGTGTCCCATATTACAGGAGTGGCAATTGATGGAAATAATAATGAAGATAAAGAAAGGTTCATCAAACTGGTCAAGAAAAGAGGAAAAGTAAAGGCCTTGGAAGAAGAGTTGTACAGTAGGTGCCTTTAAAAATCCCCCTTTACTTTGACCATCCAGCCAGGTAATATCTGCATCTCAGCAGAAAGTTGGACAGTGAAATTTACTGTTATGATTTTGTAGCAGAAATAACTGCATTATGTAATCTAATGGTGGTTAAATAGTCTGCACTTGAAAAGCAATCCAGCCTCTAGATACCATGCTGTGAAATTATCAGTCTACTTCCCCTCTCGTTTAGTTGCCTCTTTGTTCAGTACTTGGTCTCCCTTGGTGCTTTATTTTGGTGATTTCTGTGCCTGGTAGCTGAAATGTCAGAACGTGGACTCTGACAGAATTTATGAGCGTTTAAGCAGCTGGCTGCCATCACAATCTGCTTTATGCTGTGCTTCCATCTGTGAAGTTGTGTTTTAATAAGTTTATGTTATTATTTGTAGTAATGTGTTCTGTTGGCCTAGCTGTTAGTATTGGCTGAGAATGCTTCAGTCTTGCCAAACAAAGTTTTAATCACAGCCGCTTGAACTATCTGAAGTGTAATGTCAAGTAAGCAAATGGTTTAAAAGGAAGCCAGAAGATAACTTTTAGATTTTTTGCTGTAAGAATTCTCTTAGAGTTTTAATTAGTAATTTTGTGTGAGTGAGAGACAGACAACTTTAAATATTGAATAAGATGAATTTCTTGTCTATAGAACAAGATGACTTGGATTCCAAAGCAGATTTTGAAACGCATTTTGGAATTGCTCATACTCGCTGGGCGACCCACGGAGTACCAAGTGCAATAAACAGCCACCCTCAGAGATCAGATAAAGGGAACGGTATGTATCCTCTGCAGAACTTTGAAACTGTAATAATTTAATGTCCTTGTATCCACATAGTACAAATACGCTAAAGCAAGTAAGAAAAGAGGCTATCTATGTCTTATAAGACATAGGGCTAAGTTTTTGCTGTTCTACTTAGGTTAGACACTTGTACAATAAAATGGTCTCTTTTGAGGCTGAAGTAGCATCGTAAAAATCTTAAGAGGTCTGCTCTCTGAAAACTGATGCAAGTTAGTCAAAGGAAAACATTCTATTTTAAAAGATAAGAATCTAAAAAGCTAAGTGCATCAGTATTGCCACAGCTGGAAAAAGATTGTTTTAAGGCATGTCTTGGTGCTATTCTCTTGGGTATATAGTTTGGAACAACTTTTGTATGCCTTCAAAATTCCCGAACTTCAGCTTGCTGCTCTGCATGTTATAGTAAACTGTAAGTCTGAAAACGGTAGCAGGTAGTTTCTAGTGTAAGCTGTTTTGTGTAGTCATGTATTCTGAGTTAAATATCTTAGTTTTCCATTACTTATGTATGTGTATTTAGTTATTTATTGTTCTTTATTTTAGAATTTGTTGTTATCCATAATGGAATCATCACAAATTACAAAGACCTGAGAAAATTTCTGGTAAGTCTGTGGCTTGTTGATTCTAAAACTGAAAGTAAATGCCCCACCATCTGCTGTTTGGTCTTTCATGGCTGTTAGAATCTTAATTCAATGTTCTTGATGTCAGCTATAAAATAGTAGTGTGAGGGAGTCTAAGAAAGATACTCAGGAGCTGGTGAGTTGCAGTATGTTCTTGTAACTCTTCATGCAAAGTAATTACCTACAGAGTAGCATTGTGCTCAAATTGATGGAAGGCATATGTGGAGAGGGCTCCCTCCTGTCTCATTGGTTAACAGATGCTAAGTAAGCCTTACTGCAGTGTTTCTGAGAGAGTAAGCTATGACAAGATGGGTCTTTATACTTTGTAGTGGTGCGTGTTTGTGTGTGTGTGTATGTATGTATGTATGTATATATGTATGTATGTACATATGTATGTATGTATGTATATGTATGAACCAGTCCAGTGCAGTGCTCTGAGCAGTCTGTTTTACTGTGCAGGATTTGGTGGGAGACAGATGAAGTGTTTCTTGCCTAAGGATGTAAACATCTTTTACTTTCCTATATGATGTTTCAGGAAAGCAAAGGCTATGAATTTGAGTCTGAAACAGATACAGAAACGATCCCTAAACTGATCAAATATATGTATGACAACAGAGAGAGTGAAGACACCAGTTTTTCAGCCTTGGTAGAAAGAGTTATTCAACAGTTGGTAAGTGGGAGGTTCAGTTTTTTTTCCTCTTTTTTTCCTCCCCCTATAGTGTAAGCTATTTATGATGTTCCTTAGGATTCTGCATTTGTGCCTCAGGATCCTCTGTTGGATTCCTTAGAAGATTCTGCAAAAAAATGCTTTTCGGCCTCTGGAGAATGCTTAACAGACCAAGAAATCAGATTAAAAATTTGGGAACTTCAAAGGCTTTTCAGTGCTAAATTTTAAATTGCATTAGGTGGGTGGCTTTGGGGTGTGTGGGTTTTTTGCTGTTGCTGTTTTTTGGGTTTGTTTTAACTTTTTAGTTATAGAAAGTTTTAGGGTTTTTTTTTAATTTATTTAAGAAAGAGGTTATCGCAGATTTGAGTGAAGAGCTAAATTAGAAATAACTGATGGAGCCTCTGAGGCTTGATATCTCTCACAAAGGACAGCATGCATTCTTAGGCTATTCTGATCTTTTAAAACTTAAAACGCTGCTGTGATTCAAGTTTGTCTGATAAGATGCCTTGGCTCCTAAGTTTGGAAATAGATCTAACAAGCTGTAATGATTCATGGCTTAGCCCAAACTGTGAAGTGGTAATCTACTGTTACTTCACTGTGAATGCTTAAGATCTTTGATAGATGCACTGCAAACTTGGAGAAAGCTTGCTTTGTTTCCTACCCCAGTCTCCAAGCACATGGTTTCTCTCCCCTTCCTGCAGTTTCTTACACTCTTTATGACCTCTTCTTCCTCTCAAAGCGGCTCTGTAGTGTTCTCCCTGGAGCAGGGCTGGAATACACATGAAGCAAAGGTCTGTGTGGGTCAGAAGGGAATAGTGGTGCAGTAACCTAGTTGAGAGGAAGGCTAACCTCATCTGTCTGCGAGAAAGAGCACAGAGTAGTCTCAGACCAGAGCATTGTAAGAGGAGGGAGCATTACCATCTCTTTGCTGGGTGGGAGAGCTTTTGTTGTTCCCTTTAGAACACTTCTCAATTTTGCAAGCTGCATTAATACTGTGGAGTTGTTGATTGTGTATTCCTGTTTTTGTTGTGGGTTAGGGGATCTGGTGGTTGGTTGGTTTGTTTGTTTTGGTAAATGAGTTAATGAGATTTTGCTGCTTAAACTAGAAGTAGTGACTGCAGAATTTTTAGTTTAAAATGAATGACAGACAAACCTATATGTGCATATTCTTACTAAAACTAAATTTGTAACTCAACTTTTCTGTTGATTATCAGTAACTCTCTTGAGATTTTCTTAATCCTTGTAGTGGAAGGTATTGTTTTTATTTATAAAAGGAGGCAAGTTATCTTGCCTAAGTGCTTGCTTCCTGATCTTTCAACTGTTGCACCCTGTGTGTTAGCTTGTTCTGTTTTGTGACCAATTCCTTTTAAAGGTGCAGTCTGCCCTTCAGAAAGAGATTCCTGATAGTAGTAAGAGCTTTCCTTTGGGCCCTCCTCAGGAAGAGGGGCCCCAGTTATATGAGGCACAACTAATTGAGATAAGTTGTTCAGGATTTTTTTTCTTTCTTTTCTGTCTCCATGGTTTCCAGGAAGGTGCTTTTGCGTTGGTTTTCAAGAGCATCCATTACCCAGGTGAAGCTGTTGCTACCAGGTTAGTAAAAGCCCATTTTATGTGTAATTCATGCCATTTCAGGTTAAGAACACTAAGACTATGCTAATATTTCTGCTTCATTAAAAAGGGTAGGGATAAGGTACAAATTTATTTATTTAATTACAACTTATTTTGGATATAAAGACTGTTTTGTAATACAACTAAAAAGCCCATTGCTTCTGTGGTCTAAAATGGGACTATATTAAAGTCATGAAAAAGCCAGCTGTGCCGTCATTCTAAACTGAAAAACATCTTCTGAACTGAACTATTCTATATGCAGTTTGAGTTTGGGTTTTCAGAAGTGAGGGGATTAACGGGAGCTAAACTTGTGATCTGAGGTGCTGAGAAAATGAATCACTTTTTTATTCCTGTGAGATTTTTAAAATAAGCTCTTTAATACGGCATGTGACCTATATAATTCAAAAATTATCTTAATATCCTACAGTTTTAGAGATTGACAGTATAAAATGCTTAAGGGTGGAATAGTATTTTAATAGCAAAGAACTATTTGCTAGTTAGGTTTGGAGGCAAAGTGAACTTTATTTAAAAATGGTACTCAAACTGGTGCCTTCTGTACATCTCCCTCTACCTGGGTGCAGATCATCGGGAAGGAATCACCAAAGCATATGGCACTTAGTCAAATAATAAACTGTGGAGAGTCTTAAATAAGCCAAGTTTATACAGTTTCTGTCATATAATAATATTAGGATCAGAGTTGAGGAGGATCTTCCTGTTTAGGTTACATGGGATATTGTCTTTCGTCTTCACAGTTTTCCTTTAACATCTCTGCATGCAGCTTTTTCTGTATAAACTTGGATGCTTTCCCTTTGTAGGAGAGGGAGTCCTTTGCTCATTGGAGTTAGAAGCAAGTACAAGCTTTCCACTGAACAGATTCCTGTTTTATATGGAACATGTAAGTTGATAAATCTAATTGTGTTGTTTTTAAGAGCTAAAATTTTAGTTACTTTTTGATTGGAAACAAGGTTAATTGGTCTTTGTACTATAAAATTGCCAGCTGATCCTCCAAATATCTTATCCGAAGGTGTTCTATTTTTACACTGCTCCCTTCCCCTGAAAAGTATTTGCATAACTGTGCAACTGTGATAACTTTAACCTGTGTAGTCTGTAATCTCCAACTTGAACAGGTCTGGTTTTGCATTTTAAGTGCCTCATTTCTTCAGCAGGCAACATTGAGAATATGAAGAACATGTGCAATTCACGAATGAAAAGACTGGACAGCTCTACTTGCCTTCATGCTGTTGGGGATAAAGCAGTAGAATTTTTCTTTGCTTCAGATGCAAGGTAAGAACTGCTTTTGTTTAGAAGTGAGATGGTTCTGGAAATCTTATGCTGTCTTGTTGCTGCACAGCTCTGTTCTGATAGGATAGCTTTTTATCAGAGTTACTTCATTAATCCCATGAGATAAGACAATTGAGTAATGCAGAGGCTTGACGACAGCATTTGAACTGTTTACTGGTGCAGTGTCTGCAAATTACTTACCTCCTAGCCTTCTATGTAAAATGCATCCAGTGCAGAAAGGTGAGTACGAATAGCCACTATCAGGCAATTCTTTGGGCAGACTATAATTGGGTGTGAGTTTTGGCATTTTAATCCAGCTATCTGGGATATCAGAGGAGGACATAGTGGTGAAGGTCCAAACTAAAGACGAACCTGGGTACTGGGTGCACACTTGTCTCAGAAGCAAGATCCTGACCTTGGGGATCTATCCAAGATCACAAGAGGCAAAATTACATTGGCACAGATTTGCTGAAGTGAGTTGCTGTGCTGGAGCCTCCTGCTCCAGTTTCCTGTGAGAGTGCAGGAGAAGCAGCAGGTGGAGCCATTTCCTTTGAGATGGCTCTATTTGTAGTTAGGTCCAAAAGGAAGATAGAAGTGGGGCTAGACAAGTAATATAGCATATTTAATTGCTTTGAGGAGTGCTGCTGCCACCTCTTACTGAAATGTCAGGTTTGTCTTGCTTTTGTTTTTCTCTGTAGTGCTATCATTGAGCATACCAACAGAGTAATTTTCTTAGAAGATGATGACATTGCAGCAGTAACTGATGGGAAGCTTTCAATTCACCGTCTGGAGCGTTCAGCTAGTGATGATCCTTCCCGGGTCATTCAAACCTTGCAAATGGAATTGCAGCAAATCATGAAGGGTGAGTTGAAACACGTAAATGAGTGCTCAAATTCTCTTTGTAACTGTAACAATCTCCAAATAAGAAACCATATGTATATATAAGCATGACCTTGTAATGTTTTTCTTAACAGGTAACTTCAGTGCGTTCATGCAAAAGGAAATTTTTGAACAACCAGAATCAGTTGTCAATACTATGAGAGGCAGGGTGAATTTTGAGAACAGCACAGGTAACTCAGACTAGGCATTCAAGCTGCACTGAGTACATATGATTTTAAGCATATTACCTGGAAAATACAATACACCATTGATATATGCGTTTTCTTTTGTTTGATTATAGTTCTGCTGGGAGGCCTGAAGGACCATTTGAAAGAAATCAGAAGATGCCGAAGGCTGATCATTATTGGCTGTGGGACCAGTTATCATGCTGCCGTAGCTGTACGTTCAACCTTAGCTGTACTGCATCTATACCTCTTAGTTGCTGGGCTTTTAATACAACGGATCTTCATCTGCTTCTGTACCACAAACTTTGCTTTTCATTGGGGGATTGCGGCATTTGTTTAATCTGCCCGTGTGCCATGTTCTTCATTAAAACTCCAATGCTGTTACCATGCTAGAAAAGTAATTGTTTTCATATTGGTGAGTTTGAACTGTCAGTTTTTGTAGTAGGAATCAATTCAGATTCTTTCTCGCTCTTTCAATGTCAAGTCTTTATGGGTGGTGATATTAACAGATATCGCATATTGCTTCATTACAGACTCGACAAGTACTGGAAGAATTAACTGAATTACCCGTGATGGTGGAACTTGCTAGTGACTTCCTGGACAGGAACACACCTGTGTTCAGAGATGATGTCTGCTTTTTTATAAGTCAGTCAGGTGAGCTGTTTCTGCTGTTTGTTTTACTGAGTGCAAACTAAAGAGAAATGGAAAACAGTGTTACTGCTTTCTGAATGTTGCAGAGGAGGGTGCTGGGCTGTGTTTGCCTTGAATGAAAGTTTATTTTGGTCTTGATTTAAATACTTAGACAAAGAGTGAGTGCTGAGATGTTTGTTTTGGGCATGGATACAGTTATTCAGAACACAGAGCAATTTCTTTTGTAGTATTTTTCAGGAGTTGTTGCTATCCTATGTGAACTTTAAGTCAAGTTGTGAATGCTTTCCAGGTGAAACTGCAGATACACTTATGGCTTTGAGGTATTGTAAAGAACGCCGTGCTCTAACAGTTGGCATCACAAACACAGTTGGAAGCTCAATATCCAGAGAGACGGACTGTGGTGTACATATCAATGCAGGACCTGAGATAGGTGTGGCAAGCACTAAGGTAAGAGCTGTTTGGTGTTCAATTTTTATACTTACCACTGTGTAATCCAATTATGGTTTTAATTGTAGCACTTCAGATTGAGATCATACTAACTCACTTCATGCTTGGCTGCTAAATGTTCTGTTTTGTCTGCAGGCTTATACCAGTCAGTTTGTGTCTCTTGTGATGTTTGGCCTCATGATGTCTGAAGACAGAATTTCTTTGCAGAAAAGGAGAAGGGAAATCATTAGTGGACTAAAATCATTGCCAGGTATATTGATATTTATTTTGGGTTTGAGGAGATCTTGTTTAATGGGTAATATAGAAATGTAAAATACTATTCAAAAAGCCTTTAAAAATACTTAAGTTTCTCTCTTCCTTTCTCCCTGAAAGATAGATAATATAAGAAAAATAGGCTATTAGCTTCTACGCTAATCTCCAGTTTTACAAATACACTTCCAAAAAACTTGGCAGGAAGATCAGAATTACAGTAGAATAGCTTTGAGAATTATTCCTTGATCTCCTACACAGATAATCTAAAATTTGTAATGCCTTTCACTTTAAACCAGTATAGATGAAACAAAACTAATCCAAACTGACTTTAAAACAGATGTTCAGAACTTCCTTTAGTATTTCAAATGGGATGCATCGACTCTGCTTAAACTAGTAGTCATCTTAAATTTGTTACTGTACATAAGACTGGACAAAGCATGTTTTAAGCACTATCAAAGTTGCAAATATAGAAAGTTAACACCTGAATTATGTTCAGTATATTTGTTATTAAAAAAATCATTAGAGTATCATACTACAAAAAGCTAGGAAATACTATTTTTTTTTTCAGTTGATGGAGATTTTCATATGTACTTTTTATGTGATCCAATAGAGATGATTAAAGAAGTCTTGTCCTTGGATGAGAAGATACATGACTTGGCTCTTGAACTGTACAAACAAAGGTCACTGCTGGTTATGGGTCGTGGATATAATTATGCCACTTGTCTGGAAGGAGCTCTGGTAGGAATCTCTCGAAGTCATTAGATACTACTTGAAATGAGCTTTTGTTTCTGCAGCACTTTTTCTCATATTTATTTATGGTTTAATTCTGCTGTTGTGAAACTGCTGCCATGTATGGTTAAAACGTTCAATCCTGTTGGACTGAACACATACATAAGGTGAATTTGGTGTCATTCTTAGATACGCTTAAGGAGTGTATTTAAAAAAAGAAAATGAAAAAACTCTACAACTTAATACCACTTAAAATGCTGGCCTGTTTGGAAATATCCTCCTAAAACACTGTTCAGTATGCTGGTGTTCAGGCAAAGTGTTCATGCAGGAAACTGCTAAATTAATTGCAGATATCCTCATGTAATGGAGCTATATCCATCTCTCATACAAGTTAGAAATGTGGTGCTAGATGTTAAGTTCTTAAAAATTCCTGTTTATCACTCCATTTCATTCTCTGCCAATGCATGTGCATGAGCAAGCTCCATTTCTACCAGCAGCCTGCTGGAAATCCCAGTGTACGGGAATGTCTGTTCTAGCCATTAACTGATTTTTGAAAATAGCAATTGTGTTTAATTGATGGATGTTTTGCTTCTTGCAGCTTTAATTTCTAATCTAATTTACTTCTGACTTTCTGGTATTTGCATTTGTTTTGTTAGAAAATAAAAGAAATCACCTATATGCACTCTGAAGGTATCCTGGCTGGTGAGCTTAAACATGGCCCACTAGCCCTAATAGATAAACAAATGCCTGTTATCATGGTCATAATGAAGGATCCTTGCTTCACCAAGTGCCAGAATGCTCTGCAACAGATCACAGCTCGACAGGTAAGCTGTAAAGTAATGCAGTGTTGTAGAGAAAGTAATTGTGCACGCTGGATTGTTGCCAAATATGTTTCAGAGGCAGGATGTGGTGATGGTATTTTTTTCTACTTAAAAAGTTATAAATAAGGTGCTATAGCAGCATAGCAGCTTGCAATTTAACACCAGTAGTGGTAAGTAATTGTATGTAGATGTTTTCTGATCTTGAATCAAAAAGAATAATGTTAAAACTCTAATGATTGTTGCATGAGACTTGAATGTTTTCAGTGAGTGACAGAACCCATTATGCAGGAATAACATTATCTTAGTTAGCTATCTTTGTTATTTTTCAAACATACTACAGATATGCTGACACTAATATTTCAAAGCAGCTCTAAGCCAGCTCTTAACTGTAGAACTTTATTTTCAGGGTCGTCCAATCATCCTGTGTTCTAAGGAAGACACAGAAAGCTCGAAATTTGCCTACAAAACCATCGAGCTGCCTCATACAGTTGACTGCCTTCAAGGAATCTTGAGCGTTATTCCTCTCCAATTGCTTTCATTCCACCTGGCTGTTCTCAGAGGATATGATGTAAGTGCTTTCTATGTATATAGCATTCCAGTTAGAGCAGTTTTGCACTTCCTCCTACCAGTGTTAAGGGAGAGATAAGGTTACATGGCATTTCTAACAAAGAGCTATGATAATAGTTGCTGCAACTTACTGTGGTAGTAGAGGTGGCATTTCACTGCCAATTTTTCAGCCTTTTCTTGAATTGGTATGGATGATGGTTCTAAAAAGCATAAAGATTGTTTGCTTAGTTTGATTAGTGAAGAATGCAGATAATAATTTTTCAGAAAACTAAGCATTGATGTGTGATATTGCACGTTAACAGAGAAGAGTTTATTGCTTTGTACAGCTTAGTTTGTTGACTCTGTCTAGGTGTGTCAGTTTGATAATGATGACCCCACTGGAAAGGCATCCTGTGCAAAACAATATATTAAGATTTGTTAGGAGGTTTTTGCAAGTAATGATGAATTTCAACAGTGAGTTGTCTACAGATCTGTAGTCTCTTGTGTGCATTAGTGTGTCCAGAATAAAGCAGAACTCAGTAGGAATTCTTTTCTAAAAAAAACAAAAAAACACCAAACCAAAACAGCACACTAAATGAACTATCAAATGCGGAATGCCAGTTGTATTCTGTCACACACTGAAAGCCTGTCTTTTCATTCTAGGTGGATTTTCCAAGGAATTTGGCCAAATCAGTTACTGTAGAATAACAGCCAAGAACAGTGGATATTTTTGTCACCAGACCTCTGTGTTATGCTTATTGAAATGTGTTGTTCTGAATCAAGAGGTACACGTTTTTCAAAGGGAATGAGAGTGATAACTGGCGAGTGTCAGAAGGATTTATCTTGCAGCTTTAAAAGCTCCCGATGTGCCTTGTTACCCAAGTGCTTTTGCTCACAGCAAATATTTCTAAGTCCCGAAATTGCCAAAGGATAAGATAAAAATCATTGTTTACACATGGTATACTGAATGAACTTTTCTACTGTGCAATATATATATACAGCTCTCTTCAGAGTAACTGTGAACATTTTTTTTAGCCTACACTACTTAACTAGTTTTAAAGATAAAGTATTTATAAGTACAACTGTATAGCTTTTCTTAAGTTATTTTTTTTAGTATGTTGCTTAACTATAGCATTGGTAATGAGTCGACATGCTCAGTGCTCACGGGGAGGTTGTGTACAGTTTTTTAGATTTTTCTACTACAGCCTCAAACTGGAAATTGCTTGTCCTCTTCCTCCCAGCTTCCTGCCCCCCTCCTCCTACAGTTTGCACCTGGTTTGTATATCACCACCTTTTGCAAAGAGTTCCTCTGGCTGTAAATTCTCAGCTGTGTTTTCAGCTTTTCCTCCTGCTTTCAGCTAATGCTGTGAGAAGGCCCAGCAGCGTTTTGTGTACTGTCCCAGTTCTTATTGCCTGGCTTGTATAGGGCAACAAAATAAGGAAACTTTCAAAATAGGGTATCTTCCAAAAGGTACTTCTGGTTGAAGTGTGTACAATGTAATTAATATGCAATTAAAGGAAATATTATACAGACTCTAATTGTTTTGGGGCTTTTTTTCCCTCCCTTAGTCACTTGTATGATCTGAAAGCTGCAATAGCAGCGCAATGCTCTGTCACCAGTAGGAGGGCTGTTGTGTTCCAACAGACGAGAACTGAACGTCCATATGAAAACGCACACGCGTGGTGTATCGGAATAAATTCTCCTGCTTTGCTGTGGTGGAGAGACGGTCCCACCCTGCAGTCCCAATTGGTGCCACCGCTGCCGGTGACGAGTGCTGCTGTGCGGTGACGTCAGAAGTGCGGTGACAAGCTGACGTACGGTGATGACATCACGCCGGAGGGCGGGGATCGCGCCCGGATTGGTTCAACCTCCCCGCTCCCACTGCGGTCCTTCCCCGCTGCCCTGCCTTATATAGCGCCAGGGCCGTCCCGCCTCCGGGCCGCCATTGGCTGAGCTTCGCGGTATGGGCTCGCGATTGGTCCGAGCGGCCGCCCGTCAGCGCGCTCAGGCCTGGCGCGGCCTGCGCGGAGCACCGGGAGGCCATTGTGGCTGGGGCGGCCCTGCGCGCCGGAGG
>JAOWBP010004313.1:12083424-12116395 GCA_028571105.1 Tragopan temminckii
TTTTCTTTGCTCTGGTTTAACAACTTAGCCGAGCTTTTTGGTATTTATAATATCTATATATCCATTGATTGTACAGTTGTGCAATGAGGCCTTCTCTACTAACGATGTGAAAGGCACTGAACCAGGCTGTGCTTCTGGGGGACACCAACATCTGAGCAGTAACCAACATGAGCAGGGCTCTGAAAAGTGACCCGAGCATGCCATGTACCCAGCCTGCTCGTAAAACATCCTCCTCAGAAAGGCTTAGTTAGTCCTTTGGCACTTGGTTTGGGAAACAATCATGCTGTACTTCAGATTTCTGTTCAGCCTTATCCTATCATATATCTGAAATGCTCTCGGATGGCAAACTACCTTCCTGTGGCTGTGTCAGATACCTGAGCTGGCTTGGTCATTGGATGTAAAGTGGGCTCTGCACTCAGTGCCAGACTGGCTGCAGAGCCAACAGCCATTCAGAACAGAGCAAAGCAGCTCTACATGTCATTCTCTGAGCTGTATGTGTGTTCTTTCCAATAACCAGCTGTCCCACACATTCTTCAGTTAATACTTTCTAGGTCAGATATGGCCTCAATAGACTGTATCGTTTTGCCTAGAGCTAGTTCTCCAAAAGCAGTAGTAAAGTCTTTGAGTGCGTTGCAGGATTTTCCAGGAATTGCTTTTCAGCAAAGGAAGATCAGGTGATTTTGTCCCTCAAAAATGCTTGCAGGGAAACTTTATGCCCTGGAGGCATATGGTGGGGTAAAATTGCAGTACATTTGGAAAGAGGTACGGGGGAGGGCCTTCACTGTTGCAAACAGAAAGCAAATGGCAAAAATACAAATGATTCTCAAATAATTGACATAAGAAAAAAAAAAAAAGAGGATTAGAGGAATTAAGTCAATCACAAAATAATTCAGTATTATTGCCCATTATATAAGCTACCAGTAGAATCGTAGCACATCCTGAGTTGGAAGGGACCCATGTAGATCATCAAGTCCAACTTCTGGCTCTGCACAGCACCACCCAAAAATCAGACCATCACAGATCACAACTATTTGGCAAATTTCAAGTTATTTAACTCTCTGGTAACTTTACAGATTATGTACAAAAGAACCTCAACACAACAATAACAAAAACCCAGCAAGAGTCCAAAGTAACAGCCTATTGTATCAACTTTTGTTTGAACCATCACGTTGCTTGTGTGATTGGAAACAACAGAATGAAGTAAAAACATGTATGCGGTTTTTTTTAGAAACTGTTATGCTGCACGGAATTTCCTGTGCAGAAGTGCTGGTGCTCATCGGTACGTATGATTAACTTTTGCTCCGTGCAAGTGTTATCAGACCTGTAACCATGCAAACACTGGAGCAGATGGTCTGTGCTGGTGTCGGTGTTTCAGGTCTGGGTGCCTAATGAGATCTGAGAGTGAAATATGAGCCTCTCTTCATTTTGTTTCTCATAGTGGATAGACTTTTTGCAAGTGCTCTTGTTGCTCAAGGTCACAGATTCATCAATCAGATGAGAGCCCTTCCCATTAATCTTTTACCTGCCCATGAATTTCCATACATCTGGTGAGCTGCTGTGTTGCGTGGTGTATAGTTGTCCTGAGTTCAGGATGATATTAAAGACAATCAGAGCAGAAATTAATCTGCTCTGTTAAGCTCAGAGTACGGTAAGTTTAAATTTTCATTTATTACCTATAAACAAAGCACTTTTTTGCACTGTGGAACAAACTTCAGCTGGCCACCTTTGGGCCAAATACAGTTTTTGATATGTACCCAAAAGTGAGCATCCTATAACCCTTCCAAACTGGGGCTAAGAGGATTTGCTGTGAGTAGCTTAATGATTCCTAGCACTGCCACCTCCCTGTCACCTTCCTTCTCCATGTCCAGGGAATAGGGACTGTCTGGGAGGGCTCTGGGACTGCTGCTCTGTCTGTGTTGACGACACTTGCAGCTGTTTTGAGGACCTGTTACCTTTGTGCCCTGATGGAAGGATGTGAAGCCTGTGGCAGAGAGTTGGCTTTGTGGCAGCATTAGGGTACTTTTTGCTTTGCTAAAATGGATGGATTTGTTTAAGACTTGTTTGACTTCTAAATACTTTGGGCTAAAATACATATCCTTCATCCTCTGTGGGTCATGCATGATGAGTGAACTGGCAAGACATCACCACATCATGACAGAGAACAAACACAGAGCTGTCGTGGCTTGTGAAAGCTCTGGTGTCTGTGGTTACAGAAGAGGTGAACAAGGAAATTTTCAGTGCTCTCTTCTACTTTCTGTGCCCTGGAAATGTGAAGGAACAATATAACTGGAATATAAGAAGGTGAGAAATGAAGCAGAGAAGAATTATGGCAAAGCAGGAGAGATAACAAGGAAGAAAGAAAGTAGAAGCAGAGAGGGACCCCAAACAGGAGGGCAGAACTTAGTTACAACCTGTATTTTCAGAGTATGCAGGTAGAGAGACAGAGATCTGAATTGAACAGCTTCCATTGCTACTGAGGTCAGTGGGATCACTGCTTTAAACATGGAGCATTCCTAAAATGACAAGTACTCTGAAAAACTGACATCTTAGGGTTCTCAGACTGGACATCTCAAATCATTGCATGTTTAATGATTTCAGCCTTTGTTTTATGGCCTGTTCACCATCTATCAAATGAATGTAAGAGCATTGCCTGTAACAGTTGGATAATAAAGATGAATCTTTGATGTTTATTGAGCATTGAAACCACAGTTTCACCCCAGTGAAAGCCCCACAGAAAAAGCATTGAGGCAGTTAATATTCCTGCTTTCCTCTGTGGGGACTGGAGTTACGTTGCTTCCGTAAGTCTTGTATGCAAGAAAATAATCAAAAACTCACGCATAACCACAGCAGAACTGAACTGAGGAATTTTAATGCTGGGATGGCACAATTTGTAGGTACTTGACTTTGCAGCCTTAAGTATTACATTAATACGCAAACAAAAATGCTCTAAGTACATTAAAAGAAATTGAATGTGATGAAAGTTTTTGGACACTTCTTTCTAGAAATACCTCTGCTTAATATGAAGATTTCTCTAACTTCTTCAGCTTTCAGGTCTATGGAACATTCAGTCACAATTCTTTTTCTAGGTATACTCCACTGCTAAAATAACAAATCTAAGAATACAATGATTCTTAATTGTCATAATCAAATATTAAAATCTCGGAACCATTAAGAGTCTGAATTGGAATTACAAACCATGATATTGTTTTGCTGATTGTAATGTGTTAGATACAGATTGATTCCTATGAGTTTTTGTCACAAGAATCACCTCCCCAGCTCTTGGTTACCCTTCTCCAAGAAGATGACCATCTTCTTGTATTAAAACTAAGATAATGATGCAAAAAAAAATTATGACTGGCACACGTCATTACACAGGTGGAGTGCCTACTTGCATTAAAAGCATGACAACAGAAGCACAGCTCTGCTCTACTTTGCGTGGCATGACCCTTTATGTATGCGAGTTCAGTGACTGAATAGTGAAAATTGCTTTGCAATATTTCAGTACCCAGTTACAGAGTCACAACTGAGAGATTCAGTTCCAAATAATGGCATTACTGATCTAAAAAGGAGGGATTCTCACTAGTGGAAAGTCAGCTGCTCAAACTGCCAGTTCATCTTTTTGGTCCTTTCTACCATATCCTCTTCTCTTTGTGCCCATTTTGGTGTTTCTTTTCTTTCTGTCAGCATCTTAGTTTTCATCTATTCATTGTCACTTTCTATGCTTTTCTCTAGCAGCAGAAACATATTTACTTGCAAGCTGATTCCATCTGTGCGGCTGTGTTGTAAAGCTTCCCCCTGCAGTGGCACTGCATGTCTGGTTTAGTTTCATATGACAGGAAGTTCCAATGTACAGAAGTGCCAAGATTTCAAACTGCTTATCAAACAGAGAGAGTATTTGCATTTAGGTATGATTTTAGGGAAAGAAAAGAGGATATGCAGTTTTTCTTGTGTAAAAAAACTGCAACAACACTACAATATTTTGACTGTTGATAGTTCACTGAAATGAGAGATTTCTGAACTTTTAACTCAGTTTGACCTCTCATGCCTGCATCGTTTCCTGCTCATGAACCAGAATATATGGGCGATTGTAACTCAAATATGCACTAAGCTGTCCCTACTGTAATCTCATACCTTGCAAATTTAGTAGGATCAGGACTCAAAGGAGATAACTAAAGAAACCTTTGTCCTGGAGGAAATTACTGCGAATTAAAAAGTGATGGGTTTTCTCTTAATAAAAATTGAACTAATGCTCCAGAGTGGCACTGTGAAGCTCTTCAGCTTATAAAGGTGCTATCTTTGAGGAAATATATATGTTAATCCAGCTGTCGTGCATAAATTCTCATTTGGAGCCTGATCTATTTCCCATTGAAGTAGGGGTGGACTCAATCTACTTAAATTTCTCCATGCAGTTTCACGGCTTTCCACTATCTTCATCTGTTGTATCACATTACGATGTGTGGGTAGAGTTGCCACATTCCACCCATGACACAACTGTTTCAGTGGCAAGTGAACTGATAGGTGCATATGGTATATGCAGTCCTTACACAAACCGTATGCTTTTGGACTGCTATCTGTGCAATTAGGGGATGTTACGGAAGGTTCTTGAATACAAAGTCCATTTGCTCTTTTATTAGAAGACTTTACAAACTTCATTTATCTTCACCATGACCTTACTTTTGGTATTTGACAGACAGAATGAGTGATGTATTGTTTACTTTTTGTAAATTAGTAACTGGTTTTAATTACTTTGAATAACAATAAAATGATTGCATAAAGCTTTGATACTTTATTTCTATAGTTTTCTTGCATCAAACACTAGGCACAAATTATGTAGCAGAAAGTGACTTCATACAATAGTGCAGTTAGGCATAACCTTCTTTTCACAACTTGCTAGACCTCTCCTATATGTTCACTTTTCCTCACTGCCACGTTTTGCGTAGGAGATCATTATTTGTCTGAAGAGTTTTGGTTGAATACAGCCTCTAATGGGGGGGAAAAACACTGAATTGACAAAACACACTTTAGTAATGAGGTTATGATAAACAGTAATAATTTTTTCATTGGTAGCTACAGAAAAGATGACTAAATAAATGTAGCTAGTAGTGAAGTGTGGGTATTTGTATCTTTCTCCTTTATCTGAATTGACATGATACTTTCCTAAGGATACCAAATTTGAGGAGAATTGGGGAAAAGTACTGCACTGGGTGAAACGTTTAAAATCACAGCCAGTGTAACTAAATATTAAAACTAAAAAGCCCCTTCTTATGGAGCTACCCACTGGATTGCTTCCCTGCTGCAGAGCTGGGTCCACTGGGACACCCAACGGTTTAGTTCACCTAAATGAATGTGGACATACATATATCGTACACATATGCAAGCTGGTCACCATAGGCTGCCTTTACAGTCAGTGGAGTCTACAGTACCAAACGTTGGTGCTGTCATTGCTTTTCAAAAGACTTAAAATCACATAGTGGAGTGGAAAGCATGAAACTGCATGGGATTTGTGTCAAAGTGCTGGGAGACCTCAGCAAGCTGAACAAACGCTCAGTGCTCCCTCTTGCAAATAGGAGATGGTTGACTTAGTTTTCAGAGCCATGCTTTCTAAAGGGCTGTACAACTGAGCTGCATTTGCTCAAAAAAAAAAAAAAAAAAAGATCAAAATAATTACCTGCTTTTCAGGTGATCGCTGCAGGTGGCAGGAAGAAAATTTGTCCACTGTTTACTGCTTGTGATTGGCTTGGTTCATTACGGCTTTTCCACTCCTTCCAAAATATTAGGCACTTTGAATAAATGCCTTCAGTGAGGGCAAAGCGCCAGGTTGAAATGAGCTACCAGTCTAACCTCTTCTTGTTTTCTTTGTGTGCAGAATTGTTGGATTGCAAGATTTGAAAAAGGACAAATAGTTGTGTGACAAAAATCGAAACGTTTGAGCGCAATGCAACAACCTGAAACAAGCGCTGCATTTCCAGAAGAGTGTCTTTCAATATAAAGCCTGCTCCTGAGTAACTGGCACACGCTCAGCGAGCACAACACGAAGACAACTGGCAGCGTGAGTCATTTTGCATGTGATTGTTGAATGTGACAGATTGAGAATAGCAAGGAGTACAAGTTCGTGCTATGAGAATGAAGTAAACCAGCATCTAAGCATCCACTTGCTAGCTTAAACTACAAATAGGTGTGAGGTGTTGTGGAAGCAAAGTATCATCAAAGTTTTGAAAAAAAAAAGGATTTCAGAACACGATTTTCTTCTGTTGCTTATTTTTATTTCAGCACAGACTGTTTCTTTTCGTAATGGCAAATAGAAAGCAGGAGCATACTTGTAAATCCTGAATTACTAATAGCTTGTTCCCCTTTTTACTTTTTCTCTGAGTAGCTTTTTCCTTTCTTCATGTTGATGCTGGCTTGGCCTTTTTATTCCTTGGTTGACCTTTATTCCAAACTGCTTCAGCACACTGCCTGGGCAGAAGCAGTTTCAAATAAACGTGGAGCAAATGCAGTTTTAGAAATGATTACTTTCAGAGCAAACTCTAACAGGCTTGGGAAGAGCAGGGAAGTTACCAATGAAATCCGTGCTTCAATCAAACCCCACGTTTGGTCAAAATGTTAAATCTGAGTAATTTATGAATTAAATTATCCACACTTGATTTTCAGACATCTTCTGAGAAAAGATAATATCTCTCCCAATTTCTTGTTAATTAATGTTAAATGTGGTGTATCTGAGCCCCTGGGTTGCTCACGACAAACATGTAACGTGTTCTATACTCGGTGTTTGAAGTGAGCTGTATAATGCTGTTATATAATAGCTTTTTTTAAAAAAAGTGTGCTTGAATGAGTAGTTCTAGAAGTGTTTTGTGGATGTTTCCTTTTTCTCCTGAGATATCTTACATGTAGCAATGGATTCTGTATGCACGATTCTGGTTACAACAGTTGGAACCAGATCTGTTTTCTCCTTTAGTTTTTTTCCAGGACTTTTGGAGGATAATGGTTCCTGGGAGTCCTTTTGCTGCACTGAATAGTGAGTGCCTAGAATGAATTCACTGGCCTCCACTTTATTTTGCAAATAATTATGGGTATTATGTTAGCACAAGAACGGTCCAGACCTTTGCTTCCTGATGTGCCAGGCACACTCTGTTTGCTCACCACAGCAACAGAAAAAGGTTAAGTGCATTCTTTGTATTTGTGAGCTCAGGGCCAAGTTACCCTTGTCAGCTCTAGGTGATTTATTTCTTCAGATCTGCGTTGCTGGTTTGACGTCAATGATCTGGTGGAGATGTGGGGAAACTAAATGATCCCTATGGCGATTTATTTATTTAAACTTGTACTTTTGCAGTTGTTTGCCATAATGGCTGTTTATTTGTAACAGCAGCTGCCCTTCTGAAATAGTCCATCAAGCTGTGACGGACCATAGGGGAGTACCTGATATGGCTGTGTGGAGCTGTTGGCACTTTTCTCCATCTCAGTACCTCCGTGGCTCTGGTATACGATGAAATTCCTCCAGCCTGGACACCTTCTGAGCTTCCTTTTAACCTCACCTTCTTACTCTGTCCTTAGTAATGCTCTGTCGTGAACATATTCACAAATTTTACAAAAATCTCAAACACTTTCTCTCTAGTGTGGCTATTGCCAGCCCTTTGGCAGTGTCCCTGCACAGACTCAAGCTGCTCTGATGTGTTGAAGCAGGGGTAGGGAATCGCTGGTGAATGCCATAATTTTGCTGAGATGCAGCCCGAGGTTGCCTGGTGCCAGGGCCTGCAGGTCCTAGTGACTCGCCAGGACCCGTGCTGCTCTTTCAAATAATGGACAGCAGGTGGTAGCACATGTTCATTTCGATATTTTTTTATTTTTTTAAAGAATTACTCCTTCCAGAGCTTCATCTTATTTTATGAAAAGGGGTCTGGAGGAGAAAATCAAATGCCAGAGAGGATGTGTATTTAGCCTGCTTCCAAGTTTTTCTTTTTCCCAAGAAAGCTAAAGCCACTCCCTTCACCTCTGACATTTCTAGAGTCACTTTTCCTCAGTGAGCTTTTCTGTTGAGTTACAGAAAGAGCGAGTCTTGGCTTGACTCTGTAACATCATGCAGGATAATTTTGCTGTGGAAGCATGCAAGTAGTGCTGAGTAAGCAGAAGACAGAGGCTGGGAAAAGCGTTGAGCTCAAACAGACTGTGCCTTCCTGCATGGGAAAGCTGAATTAACTTGGTTGAATCAGCTAACAGTTCTGCTGAAATGAAAGAAGCTCTCCCAGCCCAAATGGACCACAAGCAGAAGGCTGCTGAGAGATGGGACAATAGCCAGGGTACAGTTTCACACAGAGAGGCTCTGGTCACTTGGTTCATTCTACTCTCATGCTGGCGCATAAAACATACAGGGCTGTCTTCCCTGCAAGCTGTAAATCAACAGACACAAAGTAAACTATTCTGAGCAAATATTGCTGTAAGTTTTATTATAATAGGGTGCTTTGTATGGGGCTGGTGAGAACATCTGCATGAACACGGACTAAGACGCATGAGAGGTTTGAAAGCATTCAGCCCAGTGAATTGATATGTCAATAGCACATTCATCCCATGATTTATTTAGTACAGACACTGTTTACTGCTCGCTTTGGAAATATTTCAGTTCCAATAAAGGTGTAAACTTTATTTTTTTAATAACTAGACTTACATAATTAAAGCATTACGACAAGCTGCTATGGCCTGAGAAATACTGCTTCAGTGAAATGTTCTTAAATGAAATTGAGTGACTTAGCTTCAGATTTCTCCTTTGACTGGATTTATAATCGCTTTCAGATCGTCCTTAAAGTGCCCACATCTGGGCAGCAGCATCTGCAGTTTGATTGCTCAGATAACAGCAAAGATCTTCCCTGGTCAGACATGGACCAGAGCACAGCTGAGCTGCGCCAAGAGGCTTAGCCCACCTACATGGGATGTATTTGCAGAGGTAGCTGGTTGTGTCATGCATACGAAAAATCTATTATACATTTATTTGCTGTTACAAGAGCAGAAATGCCAGAATTTTATGCTATAGAAAACAGATGCTGTCACAAGAATACATGATCCAGCTTGGCTCTGCATAATCTGAACTGTCTAGATTTCTTCAGAATTAAACCATAAGCCTACTCTAATTAAATTGTTTTTGAGGTTTTATGTCTTCATGTGAACAAGCCAGAACTTCTCTTCTTCAGCAGCAGGCTGGGATCTTGTTCCCACCTTAAATGTAGAACAAGTAATGATTCTGAGGAGAACTGACCCAACTTCCAAATTGTCTCAAAGGTTTGTTTTGTGTAGTTTAAATTAGTTCTTAATACACTGAGGTGACTGTGTCATCTCTTTTTCAATGCAAGCCTGCCACAAACAGGTGCTTCATACAGTATTCAGCAATGTAGTGGAGTAGTAGTTGAGCCAAACCCCAACTTTTCCAAAAGTGGATATTAATGTTGTATCCCAGTCACATGACAAATCTTACTTAGTCAAATTTTAGTAGCAGGGATAGTTCCTCACTGAGGTTGCGTGTTGCTAAGTTGTTTTTATAAAGAAAAGTTTGCTAGCTAGTAAACCATACAACGAAAGAGATTTTGAGTGGAGGAGAGGGTGGGTGCTAGGATGACTACTGTGTAAGTAATGTAGCAACAGATGTGGAGATACTACTGGTCAAGCTTAGCCAGACTCTGACATAATTACAACAAGCTGCTTCTGAAGGGTGGTTCTTGCCGAAAAGTCAGTTCTAGCAAGCGATATTCCCTTCAGGACAGGATGATAGGAAAGCTCTGGTGCAAGCTGGAGTGTAGACTGAGTGTCCTGCCAGTAACCTTCGCTGCAATGACGTGGGGGAACCACCCGTGGTGGGAGTGCAGATGGCTCATGCTATGGGGGAGCTCTCCCTGACAGACCAGTCCACTCTTTCTTGTCTAACTTCAGTACAGCAGGGAACATGCTATCAGTTGTAGGTGGAATCTGGATGGGCAGGACAGTGTCCAGCTCTGTAAACAGAAACAGGACCAAAAATCTAATCCTCCCTTCTCTGTCTTCTCACACATGGGGCTGACAGCAATGGGGGCTGCGCTAGGGTCTACTAAAGAAATTCCTTCCCTTGTAGAGAGTCTTTTATAGCTTGCAGCAGAAGCATCGAGTTGTGAATAAACAGCAATGTAAAGCTGGGGCTGGGACATAAGCTGTATCCTTTAAACAAAGTTGAATTGCTGAGAGGCAAGTCACAGAAATTCATTCAGGAACAGAGGCACTTCTGTCTGAATGTCCAGCTGAGCTCACGTATGTCTTCCTCTGATTTGGGAAGCTCAGCCATCAGAACCCCAGAGTGCTGGTCCACACGATGCCACGTTTCACTGTGTCCCCTGACTGTCATCCAATGTTTTCTAGTAAGAGTGGCAAAGCATGCATATGTAGGAGTAAGGGGGTTCTTCGGTACATTTGGCAAAGCACGCAGTGCTTGTGTTACTGGGGGGTGAGCAGTTCTGGGGCTCTCTCCTTGGCTGGCTTAGCAGAGCTAGATCTCAGCTGTGGCTGCCACGACTCCGGATCTTTGCTGCAGGTTCAGTTACAGGCTATCAGCTAAGGCAGCAGATATTTTGCCTATAGTGTCCTGCTATTAGACATGGATGGAGGCTAAGGAGAACGTTAGTAATTAGGCCAACTCCACCCTACGTGGTAGAGATATGGTACCCGCCTGTGAGATCCCTGTGGAAAACCCCAGTAAACCTGATAAGAATTCACCAGCTGGCCTTTGATGTCTGTAAGTTTCATCTGCAAAACATTTAACCTAAGGAAACAGTATACCTGCTGTGTTCCCAAATGGGTCTGAATGAGGGCAAGCTGGAAATATACTTGGAACTTTTACTATAGATTTCCCAAATTAGTCTGTTCCAGCCAGAAGGAAGGGGTTTTCCTCTCCATGAGAGGATTCTGCTACCAGTTTCACTACAGAGGTTGGAGTCTGCACATCTTTTGTTTTGTTAGGAAAAAGCTTCTCAGATGGAGACTTACATGAAGGGATTCAGACCTTGCCTGTGTTTTTCTCATGTTAACTAGCTTTCATTTAAGTGTTCATGGTGTTTCAGTGATGTTTGTGGAGGTCAGAATGGTTTAGGGGATTTTATGCTGTGCACTTTTTGAAGTATACGTCCACAGAGGCTTTCACAGCCGCTAATACAACTAGCTTGCTGCAATCTATATCTTACCGCTGTAAACGTGAATGAAGAAAATCATAACATAACGCAGCAGATGAAGTAACATTCTGGCACAACACCATGAACGAGTTGGAAGTGAAGGAGGAACATTGTGGGCTGCAGACGTCAGGGAGGAGTGCAGGTGATCAGCGTGCAGGGATGCGGAGGGGAGATCTGTTCCAGACCTCAGCAGTAAGAAAGCTAAGGTGGAAAACTACCCTTTCTGTTGGGATATTTCAGGAACAATGCCAGTTATCACTGTAAACCAGACTGCAGCCCCAGTCCTGCTCTCTAAGTTTAAGGAGTGTATGTCCAGATCAAAGGATCTGGTTTGTACTTTGTTGCTCACCTTGCCCCTATGAAGTCTTTCAGTGCTTATGCAATGAATGAGAGTAATTTCATTTATCTAATTGAAAATGCCTGTGTATTTAAAATTAGATGCTGGAGTGCTTTGTGTGGTTATAAAGGCCTCCAGGAAAGAAAAAAAATGTGATTCAGTGGAATTATTTGAGTGCTTTTAAAAAAGAAACTCCTCCTCAGTGCTGGAATGACTGAATCCAAACGAGACTTATCAGCTCATCTCTCCAGGCCAGGGAAAAAGAGGCAGATAATGCAGGATAAAAGAGCCTGTTTTAAAAAGACACGACTTCTTTGTGCATCGGTTCCCATAACTTTGTTAATGACGCAGTGTTGGTGCGTCACAGGGCGTGTTGGCTATATTACACTATATTATGTGGTGTGAATTTTTTCTTATTTGGCAGGGGAAATGTTTGACAGTCTTTCTAAGGGCTGTAGCTGCCTATAAAAGACCTTTGTATTCCAAATGCTGTAGTGCTATGCACAGGAAAAGTGTTTCTCTGCATAATCAAGCAGTTAATAAAAAAACATTTCTAGCTTTAGTTTTAACTGATTGCCGGAATAACCAGTTATAAAAGAATTGTTTTTTCTAGCTTTTTTCCCCAGAAAGATTAATGATTAAAAGGACTGCTTCATATTTGTAAATATACATAAAGATAAAAAGTTCTGTAAGATATGACCTAATATTTGGATTTAAAAGCCAGACTCTTCCCACTCCGTAGCATCTAACTTATGCTATTGCTCATGGAAGTGGCTGGATTCAGGCAGATGTTTTTCTTGCTACATCACAAGTAACATTCAAATCTCAGCCTATGCTAGTCAGAATGGATTGCTTGTCTCATCTGTAACTTAGTAATATGTACAAAGTGGATTTGAAAACATTGTGTGAAATTAAGCACCGTTTTTGCCTGCTTTGTAACCAAACCACAGAACTCATCAGTAGCTTTCTGCATCAGCCCATATGCTGCAGTCCAACCACCACTTACAGGTAAGGATACCTGAGTATCACTGGTTGTGAATGCACACAGAAAACAGGAGGAAAGCTGGGTGCTCCCAGAAGTCAAAGGGAACACTGAACAAAGACCCACGCTGAATGCCAGCTCAAAGACATCGTTGGTGTTGCCTTTGCTCATTTAAACCTGCTTCTAATCCATAGCTGCCCTTATAGCATCTTTTTAATTGATTGAAATATTGATTGAAATTGTGATAACTCTGCTACTGGTGGTCCTTGTGCACTTAACAGTATTAGAAAAGGCACTACAACGCGCTCTCTTTCTTTGGCACCATGCCCTGAAATAGCTATAATGAGTTCATGGGACCACTCCTCACTTCCAAGTGTCTATGGGAAAGCACCTTGGATGCTCGCCTCTGGGAGACAGCTGAGCAGCTGAAGCAGAGAAGGAGCAATTTAGAAAGAAATCGCATAATGCTATTTGCACTGCTTGCATTTTAGAAATCAGGTGCTTGCATTTTAGAAATCAGGCTGAATGTGACTTTTGCAAAGTGTCAGGATAAGTGCCCAATGTGATATTTCATGCACTATCCTGAGGATACTGTAATCTCATTTCCAATAAGCACCATCATAAGGAAGAAGGCTGTCACGCCCCGTGGTTCGGCCATACTCACAGCTGGGCACTGCAGAGCTTCCCACGGCTCAGATGCAACCAGCCACCAGAAGGAGCATTACACACATCACTTCATTCTTCACAGTCACCCAACTCCCAAGAAATGGAAAGGGAAAGCAACTCTGTTATCACTGCAGCCTTTGTAGGGAAACCAGAGTCTCTTATTACCCTACTGCAAGCATTTTCTGACTCAGTACTAATTCCTAAATCCCTACGTGCTTTCTATCTCATTTAAAAGTAAGATGATTTGGGAGCAAATACACACTGTTCTACCAACAGTCTTTCCTTGGGATCTTAATGAATATTTGGAAGTGCATGGATTTGCCTGCCCATCTGGCACCTGTGGCATCATCCTCTCGTGCACCCATCCCGTGCTGGAAGTGGTACGGGGCCCTTCCCATGGCATGGCAGCTCCTCCCTCCATGTCTGCCCTGACTGCACTCACAGGACTGGGACTTTGTGACCTCAGATCCCATTTGGATTTTTACTTTTGCTGCTTAACTGGCTGGCTCATGGTCTCCAGCAGAAAGACAAGGAGACTTGGGTTTAATCTGGGGGAAGAAAACGCCAACAAATGCTAGATGCTTTGAAATCACTATGACGTTGCATGCTATCCATCCTCCTGGCTCTCATCATTTATAAATGTAAAGCTTTCCAGAAAAGCACACTAGGATCCCGATGTGATCCTAGCTGTGAGTATTGGGCCTGAATACGCTGCTTACAAGCAAAGCATATGTGCAGCAGCAGTAAACGGGAGTCTGAAACGAGCACCCAGTGCTGCTGGCAGCTGCCCCCACCCTGCCCACGTTATGGGGAAAGCCGGGTGGGGTCGTGCGAGCACCGCACTTACCTGCGTACAAAGCCCCGAAAGCGGGAAGAGCCGCGTGTTGCTGGGCTTAAAGCCAGGGCTAAGGCAGGCAGAGCCCTGCAGGGCCCCAGCAGTGCCACTAGAGGCTGCCAGGAAGCTTCCGTCGTGTGGGTGAGGCGCAGCCTGGCTCAGGTCCTGGCGCCGGGTCAGCAGCGGGGACGGGCGCCCGGTGGCACTGGGAATGTCCCGGCCTGGGAACTCCTGCACCGAGAGCACGCGGGGCTGGGCCGGGCTGAGCTGTCCCGGGCATCCCCCGGCACCTGGCTGCTCTGCCGCTTCTTGGGAGCCTTGCAGAGCAGCGTGAAAGCAGTGGGATCTCCCACGTGTCTGTGTTATGTGCAAATCACCTGGTGTTCTCCTGCAGTCTCTATCAGGTTACAAGAAAGGCTGAGCTTGTTATAGAAAGATTTAAACCCCATGCATGGAGGAGTTTCTGGGGTAATCAGGGTATTTCTCTGCTCTAAGAATGCAGTTGGGTGCTGACCTTAGTGCTCCCTTATCCACACGCACACATCTCCCACCTGAGTGCAGCCTGCTGTGCAGGCAGGCTTACTTGGCTACAGAGCTGCAAAGAAGGCCAAAAATCACATATACCTTTCACCGGGTTGCTGCCTTGCAGCTAAGGCACAGACTGATGCCTTTCAACCCTTTTTGACTTAGTAACCCTCTATTTTTTTTTTTTTTCTAGTGAAATACAGCCCCGTTTTACAATTTTTGCATAGTAGCTTGCAGAAGAGAATACAGAGATTTACAGCTGTGTCTTCTAGAGCACTTAGCAATAGTCTGTATAACCTTAACGACTCGTGACCTGGTTGAACTTCATTAGAAAACATTACACTGCATGTTGGCAGTCCTCTAAACCCTTCCTGCTCTCCTCCCAGAAGAACCGACAAATTATCTCATAGACTTTTGCAATTCTTCTCCATCGCAACTGAGGGCCCCAATGAGTGCAATTGGCAATACCCCTGGCTGGGGCTGCCAGAAGGAGAGGTAGTGCTGTGCAACCCTGCTGTATCTCACTGCAGTTCCCCCAGTGGAAATTG
Source organism: Tragopan temminckii (assembly GCA_028571105.1). NCBI lineage: Eukaryota > Metazoa > Chordata > Aves > Galliformes > Phasianidae > Tragopan > Tragopan temminckii. The sequence continues at coordinate 12,098,495 of JAOWBP010004313.1, forward strand.
CAGAGATAGGTCAACGTTGTTTCATATCAGTAGGAGTTCCTGCAAAGGGCAGTTTTGTTCTGATAATGTCCATCAGTCATTTTAGCTTTTAATGATTGCTTTCCCAATGGGAAGGTGTGTGTTACCTCTCACCAACACATCCAAGGGGGGAGCACAGCACACAGATGTCAGTGCCTGTCACGATCCTGCAGCAAAATAACCAGAAACACAGACAGAGACTTGAAGTTATTTCTCAAAATAAGTTTTGTAGTGAATGATCATACATTTGCATAAGTAGCAGCTTTCTTCTGTTAATCACGTCATGATCCGTTTTGTGGCTCACAGTGCTGTAGAATTCAGCAATGCCACTGCTTGTGGAAGAGGCATTAAATGGTGAATGCACAGAAAAGTAAACAGCATCTCCTTGAGAGCCATCAGTGATGGCCTTCCTTCTGCATCAGGCTGCTTTTAAACCACTGAAGTGCAGGGTTTTTCTCCAGCAACTGCCCATTTCTTATGGTTGTATTTGGGTCTGCTCGTGGCAGTTAATTGGAAGCCTACCTCAATCATAAAACGTGGGGATTAGCTGGAGGTGAAAAATCAGCCTGGGATCATGAGACTAAAATCATGTTTTATAAAGGAAAACTTTCTGCCTGGCAGTTGTCCTTGTGACACTGCAGGAGCTGGAAGCGTGGAATTAATTCCCAGTGCAGCTGAGTTCTAATAATCCAAATAGATCAGGGACCCAGCAGTGTTCTGTTCCCCCCCAGAAGTGCTTCAAAGCAATCTGCCAGTGATGGCTGCGATGCTTCTGTGTGCAGCACTGGTGGTACTCTGTCCCTGCAGCCTGGTGCCTCAGTGATGCACTCAGTGATGCTTGGGTTTGTTGTTTATCAATGAAAATGGGTCATCAACTAATTCAGTTAGCGTGAATAGCAGGATGTATCTCATGCTGAGATAATGGGGAGTAGGGTATAAAAGGAAACCAGAAAAATGAATTCTGTAGAGGAGCTTGCAATCATTCGTCATTTTGCCGTGTACTTTGAAGGAGCTACATTGCCAAGAGAGCAAATCATTCACGATCTGAAGGCTAATTTGCTGCTTACTGATGGCGTCTCATTTTTCCTTCTTTCACCTGTCTTGCTCCCATAAGCAGAAGTCCAGAGCACACCTGTCGGTGGCACTTTCAGGTGTATTGATGTTGGATGGGCTCACAGGTGTCAGGAACAAAGATCCTTGCCAGCAGAGCAGTGCTGAGCGGGTTTGCTGATAAGTGGTGGAAAAAGAAAGGGAAACAACAGGACTGTGACACATGGGCAGGTGTGGGCTGGAGTAGGTCTTTGATTGCACTTCAGTGCTAGATTTGCAGGGCCTCTGGTAGTCAGCATCATGTTATTGCTAAATAATCAGTGACAGACTTGAAAGATGTAAGGTAGAGCCTGGAGAATGGTGTACATACCCACATGTATTTTGCTCCATTAGTGGCTTTCTGCTTGGAAAACCATCATCATTCTCGTGTGACTTAAAATGCACCAACTTTTGCTCAGGCTGTCCAAGAAGTGACACAGACTAGTGGCTCACCCTGGTGTATCTGCCACAAGCAGTCGCTATCTGACATTCAGGCAGTGATTGCATCCCGCAGAGCAGGCATTGCTTCTGCAGCAGTGCTGTCATTGCTCAGAGAATGGCAGCAAGGAGGGCTGCAGACAGCGTAGGGTTATCACAGTCATTTATTTCTAATAGACTGACCAGGGTGTGGTATTCAGGGCTGTGGGTGGAACCTGGATTTCTGGGTGTTTTCCTGATTTATGATTGGAAATACTTAAAAAGTAATTTCTGTTTTGCAGAAGAATAGCTATGTCATCTTCCTGTGAATAACACAGGGTGTTCACATCTCCATGGCAATTGGAACTGATAAAACAAACAGATGTTCTGCGGTTCTTCTACAAGGAAAGTCCTGTGTTGGTTTGAGATTTAGCTCCTGTGGTGCACGTATATCCCATTGCCTTCACATCTCTCAACCTGACAAATCTGCTGTGGGTACACTACAAATCCTGGGAGAAACCATCACAGGTCTGAAGAGAATTATAGCTGGAAAGATTCTATAGAGTTTTGTTTCAAAAGTATTGGAGAAGGCTGTAGGAATAAGGCGTTCCAACCCTTTCTTTCCATCTACCTTAATCCCATCTTCAGCTCTGATTTCATAACCTAATTCCTTTTCTCTTTCAGCAATAGAAGTGTCTGAAATTCCTTCCTCTGCCTCACTCACTCTCTATAGTAAAGCAGCCCTTCGAGGAAGAATACGCATGCTGAATTCCACCTCTGCCCAATGCAAACGTTATTTTCCTACATGTTTTTACAGATGTGCACGCACTCATACACATACCCACCCCACCATGTCAGGAAGTCATAGGAGACCACAGAAGTCAAATGAATTTGGGCCTTTTATTGAACAGATGTCAGAATACATTGGCTTTCCTGGTGCACCTTTCTTCCTGCTGCAGCTCCAGTGGGGCTCAGGGCGGTATGGGGGAGTTTGGGGGCTGGGAAAGCACTGCGTAGATTTCAGTTTGCATTGGCTACACTGTGAGTGGCGATGGAGAGGAGGGGAGTGTTGCTGTCTAAGCTAGTTTGTCCCTGTTGATGTTTCACTGTGCCGTCTCCATGCTGCACACAGGCTGGGCTTTGCTGCTCCCCGAGCAGAGGAAGCCCTGTGGGTGATGCAAGGAGCATCCGGGGGCTGCAGTCAGAGCCTCACTGGTGCCTCCAGGCAACTGCTGACACTTGGGGTGTCCGTGGGTTTGGGGAGCTGTCAGAATGGCTCTCACAAATTGTAGGGAAGAAAGAATTTTATCCTTGATGAAACAATAGCAAGAGGTACTGCAAGCACATTCCCTACACTTTCTGTCTTTCCAGTACCCTTTAATTTCAGATGATTTGTTCCAAGTTGTTTTTGCTGAGATAATTATAAGGTATTGGGGTTTATCATCGTCCTGGATGACAACCGTACCAGGAAAAGCAATGAATAAGAGCCCCGTTAGCAATTACCATTGGGCAGGTTTGTCCCTGAGCCCCCATCCCCAAGCCCAGCTGTCTGCAGTTGGCAGGCCATCTTATTTAAAGGCTGCTCACACACTCAAATATTTCTTTCTCTAGGAATTTGATGAAAGTGAATGTAATTAATTTCCACGTTTCTAGTGAGCAGTTGAATTATTTTTGCACTGCATTAGCTAATAAAGCACTCAAGATGGAAAGCTGTTTTCTTGGCACAGCAATAATATGTTGCTCTTAAAACATCAGCGTTCATCCGAGGGCCACAAAAGATTTTGCAGAGGTGGGTGGGTGTAAGGGTTGGTATGTGTGAGTGCAGATATGCACGAGGGCCATCTGTCCGTGGCATGTCGGTCACAGCCTGCTGTCTGTGCTGCTGTCACAGCTGGTTCCGGCTGGGCTGAAAGCTGACTCTCACCAAGGAAATATGGTAACTCCCAGACCTCTGCGTTCCTTAGAGCTGGTTTAAAGAGTCCAAAACCACTCACTCTACTTTATTCTCCCCACTGCCCTCATAAAAGTGGACATTTCTTGGGTCTGCTTTCTGTTAAAAAAGAAGCCATACAAGCAAACAAAGTCCTTTGGCTTCAGTTGGCTGGAGGTCTTCTTAGGGAGGTCTGGGAGGGAACTGATTTTCTTGGGTGGTTTCAATTTCATTTCTGAGCTGAAAGAAAATAAATTTTGAAACCTCCGTTTTATTTTTTTATTATTTTCATAAAACATAATACCGTTTTTTAACCAATCCTAAGTCTACAAAAACAAGCAAAACCCCACGTGATCCAATCTTGGGTGCTAAGGAAAACCCCTTCTGACCGGGGGAGGAGACCAGCATGGCCCAGGCGCCAGCAGAGCACAGGGAAAGGTCAGTTGTGGGTTGCTGGAGAGGTTTTTCCCCTCCAAGAAAGCCCAATGAGGGGCTCACGAGCCCTGGATCTCTTTCTCTTATCCAAGCCATAATTCAGACCCATCTCTCAGAAGTTCCTGCCCCTTCTGCAAGCTCTTTGGCTGCTGTCCTGTATGTTAAGGGCTGGTTCCTGCTTGTTCTTCTGACTGCGAGCTGCAAAACCTCTTTGTGATGGCTTGGGTGATTAGTCTTCTGCATTTCCCCTGGTGCTGCTCTCTGCTCTCCCTCTGTACCAGCTGAGCCTGGCTTAGCTGCTTTTTTCCAGCTTCTGAGATGCTCTTTCCGCTCCAGTGCATGAGAAATTTGACCACACACATTGAGAAATCACCTCCCTGACTCCTTCCCTTGCAGGCAGATTGGCCGGGTGCAGTCAATGGACTCTTTCTGCCTTCCTGACCTGCCTGCAGACAGGAAACATCAGCAGCGAGGTGTGCCAGGCACAGAGCGTGCCCAGAGCCGGGCTGCACCGCGCGTTCTTCTCCCTCCCTGATGCTCACGGTGCCCGTATTGTCCTACAGCAGCACACGCAGCTTGCCACAGCCTGGTGGCCACATTCTCTTTATAATAAAGACTTAAAAATGTGTCCTACATGGAATTGCAATGCTGCTTAAGCTCACGCATAATATTTAATCTTCAGGGCGCACTGTTTTCATTTGCTGTATGTTTCAAAGGGAAAGCTGCATGGTTCCGCCCAGTACAAAACAACAAACTGTAGCACTCTGATGGGAAATCGTTTCCAGTTTCTTTTCATCAAGTGAGATGAATCCAGCCCTGAGCAACCCCTGTTGCCTCCACTCGCCCATCCCTGAGCAAGTGAGATTGTGTAACGGAGTGCTCAGCACGGAGTGATTCCCACAGTGAGAAGATAAGGGAGCATATCGCATTTGGTTACGAAAGCAACAGTCAGTTTCAGAGATTTAGACTTACGAGCAGCTGTGAGTATGGAAATAAAACAGACCTCTTTCAAAATATACCTTAAGATCCTTTGCCAAACATCTATCCTTACTCACCTTCAGCCTTTTTAATTAAAAAGGAGCAAATTCCATCATTACGATCCGTTGACTGTCAGTAGGAGAGGGAACATCTGCCCTGTGTTAACCCAACTCTCATCAGGATTTTCCCAAAATGCCTCCTTTTTATAGGCTTTAGCTTTATTAATACTATAAATACAAGAAATTGTATCAATTCAAATATCCACCACATTTTATTCCAAATGAGCAGGACACCTGGTTTTTAATAACCGTGGGTGTAAGCCATGGAGGGGAAATCTTTATGAAATGCAGTGAAATTTTAATGAAATGCCATGTAGTGACTGGAAGTATTGCCATTAACTTTGCTGGAATCAGCTTTTGCCTTCCAACTGCCATCCCTCTCTCAACACACAGGGACAATGTGTGCCTCCTGCTGACACCTACCCAGCCAGGCCAGGCCATCCCTGCCTTTCCACCCATATGTTCAGCAGCTGTCCCACACCTGCACCCACTCTATCTGCTTTCCTCTCCCTTGCTTTGCTGAATTACAACCCTGAGTACCTCCCAGCCAGCCTCTTGCCTGGGCTGCAACTACGTGGCAAGCATGGGAGCTCAGGTCTGAGGCTACACCTGAGTGCAAAGACCAGCATAACCATTTTGGTGTCTAACCTTGACAGAAGCACAGCCACTGATGTACTGAGGTGGGCAGGAGGACTTAGAGCCATGCCATGCATCAGCTGGTGCAGGATTCATTCCCTAGTCCCGTCACAGAACTGTGACCCCCACTTCCCCCCGCTTCCTTCCCTCTCTCCTTCCCTCCTCCTTTCTCCTGCAGGCAGCTGGTTCTAGTTCAAGAGCCAACTTACCCTGCCTGTAGTGGATGCTGCATGGTGTAAGCTTGACGTTAAGATGTTAACTGGTCTTTCTTGGACTTAACATCACTTCCAGAGATTCCAGTTTGCTCAAATTGCATCCACTGAAAAGAGCTCTTTCACCTCCTCAGGAACTCAAGAGTTGCCACCTTCCAGGGTGCTTGTTAAAATGGAGAGAGAGAAAAAAAGATGCACCATCATTAAGAAATAGAGGTTATAAAAGCTGACAGGTTTGTGGGACAGATAGTTCCTTTGTACCCTGCAACAAAGCGTAATCTGAATGACTTCCATCATCAGCAAAATGTTCATCATGTGGAGTGCAGGGAGACTTCAGTCTTCCTGTATAACAGCACATGTTGTTACATACACACAAAATGCTTGGCTTGGGTATTCTGTTTAGCTTGGTGTGTTTTCCAGTTTCCACTTCAGCCCTTGGAACTGACCCGTTCTTCACACCTGAAGCTACAGAAGGTCTGTAGACCAGTGCTGGACGTGAAGAAAGGGGTAGGAGAAGGCTGGCAGGGAAAGCAATGCCTCCAGAGCCCAAAGGGTAATTATTTACGTACCAGAATGTCACTGGCTGGAGCACGGATTGGAACAAACCACAGCACTGAGAACTGCTTCATGTTGAGGAATGGGATTTCTCCAACAGGCGCTGTGCGCACGGATTGAATTTCCAAAATAAATGCAGCCACTGCTCTGCCTGTTGGCCTGGGGCTCTGACCCATAGCTGCTGCAGCCAGTGGGAGCCTTTCCATCCATTTAAGCACACTTTGGATAGAGACTGAGGTACAGAAACACTGGATTTTGTGCACAGAAAGTTAATTAGAAAAATTCTGTTGGCTACAGTTGTTACCATCTCGCATGTTTGTGGATTTGTCTGGCTGGACACATGGTCAGAAGAAAGAACTGGGACTGCAAACATCCTCCCCTGGAGAATTTACTTCTCTTATTCCCATCTGACCAAACAACCAACCTCAACAAACATCTTGACACCAGACTCTTTTCTAACATGTTTGCTAATCTGCAATGGAAATGAGAATAGAAGGGCCCGAGTCCATTGTTACTGGTGAGAAAAGACAGCATGTAAATCAGAGGCAAAGTCTGTTTGAAGAACCAGGGATAAATCCATCTTGCCCCTAGAAATCTTTCAGCTTGAGATACAATCTACTGCTTGGGGCTTGGGGGGCTTGGATCCTTGCTCCAGTTTGGCCACGGGCCCACCGGGTGATCAGGGCAATCCACCTTTGGGCTCTGTGTTTCACTGGAGACCCTTGAAATACTCTGCCATCAGCCGTTTCCTGGCAGTCCTGATGCTTCACAGCTCGTGGGTTTTTCCTTAACACTCCTGCGCTCTCTGAAGAGAAATCTTGCAACACTGCAGCTCTGAGGGCACAGCTCTGTTAGAAGTCAATCCACGTGTATCCAGGCCTTCCCTCCAAACCTTGTGTGTCTGCTGACAAATCTTTCACTCGTGCCCAGTTTTACACCCACTTCATCCGCGGTTATGCATCTATCAGGAGAAATGGTTTCTTACTGCAAAAAATAAAGTAAAATAAAGAAATAAAATGAATTTATGATGAAATAATGACCGTGCTGGTGAAGCAGCCCTTAGTCAGAGAGCTGAGCTGCGGGTGGTTGTTACTCATGGTGAATACAGCCTTAGCTTTGTCAGTGCATTTCCTTGACTAGGAGCAAGCAGAACAAGGATGCGTCCTGTGCACCTTCCTCCGCAGTCATGGAGCTTCACCTCTGGGTGCTGGCCTTGGGTTTGCCCCAGTGCACATGGCTGGGAGAGATCCAGTTCTTCTGTTCCTTGGGCTTTGGCAGTGTCAGTCTAAGGTATTAATCTGAGATCTCTGCACCGAACCTTTGATCGCCCTGAGCCAATAAGGAGCTGCGGTTAATTTCAATCCTCTGAATGTTCAAATGCAAATCCAGAAATCGGCATTAGTATATTTTGCTGGCATCGCCAAAGGATTGTGAAACAGGAAATTAAGAGCACAATAACTTAAACAAAATCTTATGAAGAAATAATAGCAGTGGAACGGGTAATGAGTCAGAGTGAAGCTGGGCTGCTCAGAGGAGGCTGGGTACCCATCCAGTGGGATTTGGGGACCTATTGCCCCTTACGTATCTGGAAAATTCCAGCCTAAAGCAGTTGCTAACATTCTATTGCAACTTTATATCTTCATATTAAAAATTCTGCGCAAAATTAGCTTTCCTCTGACCTTATGCTGAGTCTCAAGCCTTTGCCTGGAGGTATTCCTGGAGTCTATTGGCTGCAGCAGAGGATGTGCTTCTGTGCTGCACCGGAGGAATGGAGGCGATCTCCCCCAAGATGCAGAGTTTGTCCGAGGTTTTTGATCCTCTATGTTCTACTCGTGCATTGTCAATCGATCACTAATGTCAGTCACTGCACTGAACCTGCCATGAGTACTACTTACGCATGACGGTTACCCTACTAAACTACTTGCAAAGATTTAATAAGTGATAGATGCTATCAAGAGGAACAGGTGTCACGAGTGAATATACTCATACGAGCAATACATGACAAGTCATAAAAGAATAATTCTGTAACAGTAGATTAATCATCATTAGCCCTCTCTGGAATATTTATAATTGGAATCAGGTCATTAATTTTCTGCCTACAGCCAGCAGCAGGTTAACCAGGCACTCACAGTGCTGTGCTGCACCTCCAAGGTCTGTGCTCACATGGGGCTGACACAGCACTGCTGAGAGCTCTGTGAGTTGTGCTCCTCCACCACCACCACCATCCGAGGACATCATCCTACCCAGACATGCAGAAAAAGACCCAAAGCATTTGCCAGCCTGTGGGCTGGTTAGGCCCACGGGGAATGGGCTCTGGAGCTGTAATGTCTGTCTTTCTTGTGGTGCCTGTCTGTAGAGTCTGGAATTATGTCTGAGCCCGTGGAGCTGAGGAAGTTACTGTGTGTCTGTGTGTGTCTGTGTGTCTGTGTGTCTGTGTGTGTCTGTGTGTCTGTGTCAGCCACACCGGAAACTCAGCATCTGGAACCGATTGTGCCACAGTCATCCTGAGCTGAGCTGGAAGCCAGAACAGCTTCAGCCTGCATCGGTGCACTTATTTCCTCCATGCCTGTGGGATTTTTGAAGCACAGAACAAACCAACCCTCCCCAAGCCCCAGAGTGAACAGCTCTAATCTTCACAGGTTGACATCATTCATCAATTCTAAGGGTCAAATTTTGACCCTTGCATTCATGTTGGATAACAGGCATTGCAGGGAAGGCTCACTGCTCCTGCCTTACCCAAAAGTGCCCACCACTCCCAGAGTCACAGCAGCCCTGCAGCAGGACTGCCTGAGTGCTGGCTATTCCTCTGCTTGGCCAATGCAGCCCATTTCACCTCCTTCCATTGCTCACAGGGAGGTGGTAAGACCACAGAGGAGGCTGCAAACTGCCCCTCTAGAGCCCCGTGTCTATCTCCCTGATGCACATCACCTCTGCAAGGCTTTACAGCACTGTAAGTCTGGGAATAAATCATTCATCCTCTGGCACAGCCCCCTGCTGCGTAATGCCACAGTGTGTGGTGCAGCTGAAACACACTGCTCACACGGCTAGAAAGTCCCTTATTTCTGTACCACAATGATTCTTATATAGCTCTTCTGTGCCACGGGCTCTGTCTTTCCCACGTGTTTACAGAAGTTGACCAGCATCCACTGTCACTGCTGCAGACTGAAGATGTCAGTTCTCAAAATTGCATCCTTGAGGACGGAACTGGTGATGTGGGCAGTCAGTACTCCCCTTTCCTGCTGTTGCTTTTCTATTTCCATTTTCAACACAAACTTTGTGTTTTCTCTTTCACTAGGGAAAATAATTGAATCAGTGTTTCCTTGTTAATCCCTATTTCATGTGATCATAGGCTATCTTGAGTTGGAAGGGATCCATAAGGATCACTGAATCCAACTCCTGGAATTCCCTCCAGTTTCTTTGACTCTCTCGGTGATACCAAACCAAAGGCTTTAATGAGGCCCTGGGAGCTGAAATCCTTTAGAAAATTTCATATCAAGGAAAGATTTTGTTACTGTAACCGATTTACCTTTGATAACTTACAGTAGGGCTTTATTCTGATTTTCTACATCTGAATATAGAGTGAGATGTCAGATGCACTCGGGTGGTGTAACGTGCAGCCTGTGAAGTGCAGTGATGCTGAGCTGAATACATTTAATGGGAGTTTTGTGGGAGATGTAACGGCCATCTTCTGGAAAAAGCATAGAACATCAGGAAACTATGTTTGGAGCAAATAGAAACTGCCTCAGCTTTTTAAATGCAAGAAAAAAATACAAAAAAACAACAACAACAACAAAAAAAAAGCATAATAATATGTATTTTTCCTTGTAGTTTTCCTTTAGATGCGTGATACCTGGAAGGCTTTGGGTCTTAGCAGGATAAATGAGACCAGAGCTAGTGAAGGAGAACCTCCCCTGAAGTCTGCTGTTTCTGCCTGTCTCACACCTTCTGCTCACCTTTCCTTACCTTCTCTCAGTAGCCACCAAGCTGAGGGGTTTGCTGCCAGCTGGTGGAGAGCAAAGGAGGCTTCTGCAATGAAAAACGTGAGTGCTCTTATTTCAGAGCGCTAAAATAAGAAGCAGGAGGCTCTGTCCACGTACAATCAACCCATGGTGGGACTTGGTCTGCCCATCTCTCATTAGAGCTGCATTGAGCCAAGGAGATTGCCCCAAGGAGATGGGACAGATGCAGTTCCCCCACGTTGGATGCAGTGTAGGACTTTGAGCTCTCAGCATTGTTTTGCTGCTTTGGATATCCAAGCTCATACTGGATCAGATAATATAGGTTATGTGATACTGCCTCCTGTCTCTCATCATGCTGCTCTCTGTGCCTGTCACTCTGGATACCCTCCCAAGCAGCAGCAAGGCATCTGGATGGGAGAGCGTTGGCCTGGGGGAGGATGAACTGCACAGGAAAAGCGAACACCTCTTTCTTTGTAGGTACCAAGGTTTGCTCGTATGTCCTCTTCTACCCTGGTCTTGTGTATACAAGAGCATGTGAGAGCTTGTCTCACCTAATAAGTGAAGACCCAAAGGGACTGTCCAGCTCACAGGACTGAATTTCAGTCTTTTTCAGAGATGCAGGAGGAAGCAGCTCTATCACCAGCTCTGCATTTGGCTGGCTGTTCTGTGGCTTTGCCATACGAGTACACTCAAGAACATGGGCCTTTTTGGGGAAAATTGTGCTGCAGTTTACAGGGACAGATCAGCTAAATCTCAACACTGGGAGTGTTGTATGAAACTGAATAGCAGCCCGCTATATTTTTTTACTGTATTACTTTCCAAGGGCACAAGGGAATAAAATGCCCCTCAGTGATTTTGTGATTCAAATACTTTTCAGCTATCTATCCCCTCAGTTCTGCCACTGAGTTTGTGCCAGACTGCAGCTAATGAGCGATCAGATAGGGATGTTTAAACTGAGGAAACAAAGAAACCCTGGTGATTTATGAAGGGGTACAGATTTTCACTGCATATGAATCTTGACAACGTATGTTATGTCTACATTCAGCAACAAATCTGTTATCTTCTGGCCTCAAAAACATGCCACAGATGCAAGTCATAGAAAAACAGCTGCTACAAAAGGAGATGTGTAAGTAGTTACCAGCAAAAAAATCCACAAACTAAACAAATGTGAACTACTATGATGTCTCGCTGCTTACCACAACAGAGAGAGCAAATCTGTTTTAGAAGGCAAATGTTGCAGAGCGTCAGTCCCCAAATCAGGAACATCCCAGCAAGACCTCCCGCAGCCACAAGGAAATTAAGAGGGACAAAAGGTCGGGGCAGGCAGCATTACCTGTGCTGCATGGCCAGCTCTGAAATCCCACAGCGTGTCAATGGTTAAACCACTTCCGTGCTCACACTGTCCCCTGTCTAGCATCACTGCTGCAGGCTGATGACACCATCAAAGCGAGGTGTCCTAGATATGGTCTTAACTCCCCTATCCCAATTGCTAAAGTGCATATCATTGCAGCACAGGAGGAGCTAGGTCTCGATTAAAAACCCCATGGATTGTAACTTGGCCACTGGGAGCACTGCCTGCTGCAGATTGAGGCAGGGGTTGTTAGATCACAAGAACTTCCATGCAAATATGTGGCTAGAAAGAAAGCGGAGCCTCGAGCACGCAGAAATTGGACTTCTCTCAGTAATGGGATATCTCTTTGTAAAGTTTGATTTGACACAGTTGGCTTTTGGCCATAAAGTCATGTCAATGGAGAACAAGTGCCAGAGAATGAGCTTTTTGACACTGTACATTTTAGATAGTTCTTCAAAGAGGGACAAGAACTGGACTTCATATACGTTCATTATGAAGCATTATAGAATGGATGATGCATTCTGAGTCTTGGTTCTTAAAATCTGCTGGTTGTGCACTGAGGAGCTTTCTGCCTGAGTCTCTGTGGGCACATGAAGTTTACTAGTGGGTGTAAAAGGAGATGCTGTACAGCATTTTCTCCTACCGAAGTATCCACCACATTATAAGTCTGTAATTTCTCAGCCCTTTGCACTGTAAAAATAAGAGACCATGAAAATTTGCAGGAAAAGCTCCCGAGCTCCCCAAAGATGCAAAAATGGAAATAACACATTCAAAAGTTCATCCTCAGCAGCCAAACTCTGATCCAGCACAGATGTAGCCGAATACTGTAGATGGAGATTATCATTTTATATATTGCTTCTCTTGCTTTATCATTCTCTACATTTTTACGGGTTAGCCTTGTCTTGCTTCATGTATGCACATAAATACATATGTAAATGAATAGTATTGTGCAAAGTCTTTTTATGATATCAATAATGGGATGTTTTCATCCCAGGGTTAGATGTACAGCATACTAAACTGCATGCTTTCAAATTTTGAGTATTATACCATTTCCTAATAATAAAAGTATGTAACCCCAGTTTATTGCTCTTCATTTAACAGAGGAAGTCAGTGTTTATTTTGCATGTCTGAAAAATACAAAATTAATTGAAGAAAGGACTGTTGGAATACGGACTCAGGAGTTTGTACATGAACTTAATCACACACGTGGGCAAAGGCCCCCTGGAAGATCGATTACATTGCCCATTGAGAGTGATGTCCAAGTCTATTAACTTCAACACAAACAGGATCTGGCCCAAACTCCAAGTGCTCAGATGGCCTCTCCAGGCTATGGGTTGGCAAGAAGATTCCAGCATCTGCTGCAGGATCCTGTCTTCTTGTTTAGCTTACAGAACTGCTCCTTCCACAACAGCACACATGTCTGAGGACCCCCTGCAGCAAAGGGCAGCCAGCTGGACCCAGGCACCCAGTGCTGCATAGCTTGGATCCTTCAAATAATTCATCCATTCTTTTGGTATTTATTTTATTGTATTTGTGCCATATACAAGAGGGGAAAAGGTCACATTTGAAAATGGCATTTTTTTTCCCTTGTAACACAGGAAGACGATGGAAATTTGCAACGTGTTGCTAGGTATTTTCCACTTGCAAATACCACTCGTTTACAAAGTCCCCAGTGTTGGTTATTAAAAATGTCAGTGACATTTTAACAGGCCTTGTTCTTGTAGTTCTGTGTCTGATTTTTAACATGCGAAAAATAAAAGTATTTTCTTGGGACCACTGAAGGCAATGACACAATTTTGCAGTTGTGTAATTTTTAGTGCTGTTTAGGCACAGTCAATCTCAGATGAAAAAGACATTAGGTAGCACAAAAAGCCACACTGGACTAACCCATGAGGATGGCCTGTTCCACTCCTCTGCCACAGAAGACTTACGTAATTTCATGGTAAAACCTTTCAAACTACGTGTCATACTTTGTTTTTCAATTTCATAGACAGTGATGTAACTCCAAAAGCAGTGATTAATGAAATATCATTCATCCACCCAACTGAAGAAATGTCAAAGTGCTCCAAGCTTTGCTATTAGACTGAAAATATCTCCACAAGAGCTCCTGCAATGCTCTTTCTGTGAGAAACATGCCATCTGGCCCTATCTGCCCGAGGAACTTTCACAGAACATGACAGGGATGCTCTAGGTACATCTGGAGAGTGATTCAAGGAGCTCCAGTTGGGTAAGCGGTTCCTTGCTCAATATCCTAATTCGTTACACCTCCTAGTTTTTGAGGTCTTTTAAAAAAAAAAAGAAAAAAGAAAAAAAATAAAATGGATTTGTGTTGTCTTACGCAAAGTCAAAGCTGAAAAGAAAATATCAGGAGAGGTAATAAATGGATTTGGGAATGTCCCTTCTTGTGGAAGGGTGACCGTCATGTCTCAGGCGTCAGAGACTGTCTCATGACTACTCTGGGAGGGGTGCATGAGCCCCAGCCCAGGAATTCTCATGGAAACCTCAGAAGTTCTCTGCTCAGCTTCATCATCTCTCATCCTAATAAAGTTGAAATATCATATAAAACAGGATATCGTGCAGTACAGCGTCATTTTTAGAGCTAGAATTAGAATGGTTCTGTTGGAAGGGACTTTTAATGATTTTTGAGTTCAACTGCCCCACCACTGCAGGACTAACCAAGAGTTACAGCCTGTCACTGGGGGCATTGCCAACCACGTCCTGAGCAAAGACAGTCACAGAGCATCAACCAGCTCTCAAGGAAGCCTGTTCCAGTCATTGGCCACCCTCACAGTAAAGAATTTCTTCCTAAAATCTAGTCTAAATTTCCCCTCTTCCAGTTTAAAGCCATTTCCTAGTCCTGTTGCTGCATGTCCTTATGAAAAGTCCCCACCCAGCTTTTTTTCAAATGTAAAGCGAGGATGCTGTGTGAAATGCAGCCACCTCCAAGGCTAAGGAAATGAATGGTGGCTCTTAGGTAACCTTTGGGGGCTGTCACTTGACGTGCTGGAGAACAGACTGCCCTGCAGCCCTTCTCCTCCCTTTAAGGGACTAATAGGAGATGTCCTTTATCAACATGCTAACAGCAATACAAACAGTATCAGCCTGTCAGGCTGATACAAACTGAGGGCCCGTGGAGGCAGAAAACCACTCCAAGCAGTGATACAATTCTGGACAATCCTTAGGGTGATTCTGTGGGTCAAAAGTCAATGCAGAAATGCCGACAGCACCCCATGGACACCGGGGTCTGCAGCACGCAGCCTGGGGGCACTGGGTCATGTCCAGGTGGGAAGTGGGGTGAGCAGACCCCTCACACACCGTGCTGATCTCTGCTGATGTCACGGCTTTTTTTGCAAGAGAGAATTACCAAACCGCTCTGCTGAGGAGGCAGCTGGGCTCTCATCCCTCGTGGCAGAGTGAATATGACACGAATGCAGTGGGCAAAAATGCCTTGTGCAAGCATCCAAGTTGCTGGGATGAATAATTTTTATCACCAAGAAGTGGCAATTATTTCTTCACCCACAGGATCTTTGTTCTCCCTCCAGGCAGCAGCATGAACATTTATGTTCTGGTATTCCTCCCAAGTGCTTTACAGTGACATGACAGAAATGAGAAACACCTTGGATTTCATTAACCCTTATGTACTGAAGGCATGAAAAAATAAACTGAACGTGAAGAGGAATGTCTTCAACACCTTCATCTCTCTAGAAGCAGTGTCTCATTCTCGCTGAGCAGTGCTGTGTGGGCAGCCCATGGTGCTGAGCTGAGGGCAGGAGTGCTCCTCATGGGGTCACATCACCAGGAAACCAAATCCCAAACATCCACTGAAACTGTGAGTGGTGACCGAGGGCAGAGACACACCGAAGATCCAAAGTGACTCTCGAGGTCCACTGTCAATTAATCCTTACTACATCACATTGCTGTGCAGTGGGCACAAATAAGTTGCTTGCTCACCCTCCAACATCACGTCTTTAAACATATACGAGTCTAAAATCACTTTTTATTCCCTCAGTAAATGTAATAAACTCTTTCCTTAACAGAGAATGATTTTTCTAATTGTTCTGCAGCCTGCATAATGAAAAATGCTGTAGTGAGGCAGAAAATGCTGCAGCAGCTCCTGCTCATAATTAAAAGCACATTGTGGCAGAGCCCTGCGGACTGGCTGTGGGGGTGGAGGCGAGGGGCTCCCTGGCTCTGCTCACAACTATGATTCAAATAAGTCATTTCCAGGGTAAACACATAAATCTGTCCTTCTTGATTGGAATCCAAACAATCACAAGTATCCCTCCTTGCTTTATTCAAAACGTCTCTGCTGCTACTGAGGAAAGAAAAGGAGCGGATAAAAACAAACACCCCTTGGTGGAAGCTGAGAAAGAAAACATGCAGTGTACACTTTCAGATGGCCACCGAGTAACTTTGCTCCGAGGCTCAAGTTCTGGCTGCTGCTGCTGCTGCTGCTGCGAGCCCTGCCTCACCAGTGGCGTCATGCATGCACTGCTGTTGTTGCTTGGACTGTTAGGATTAGATGGTAGAATGGATACTCTGGAGAAAAGGCAAAACAGATGGGATAGAAGAAAAAAAAGTCAACAATTCTTTCCCTGCAGCAAATATGGTTTAACTAATGTGTGAGTCTGGATTTGTACAGAAAGCAGAACTTACTATCGCATCCTGTTTCCATCAGTGTGCCCTGCTTTCCTGTTTAAGACAGCTCGGCCAAAAGATCAAGAAGAAAGTGCTTTTTATGAGGGTCAAAACTGCTGTGTAATCTGCAGTATCAGATTGAAGAAACAATTCTGGCTGGTTTTACACTGCAAATGAAGGCTGCTGACCTGTCCCAACAGCAGCTCTCCCTGTCCCGCAGTCTGGCTCTGCGTATGGAGGCACTGAAGGTGACATTGTGTCTGCTGCTCTTGGGGTCTGGAAAGTGGCCTCTCCCTGCCACAAACCTGCTGGCTGTACGAAAAGCTGTCCTAGTGCTCTTTGTGCTATCTTGTTCAAAGAGTTTGTTCTCTTTGTTATCTTGAAGACCTTCTTCTGCAAAGGGAGTGATGATTGTAGAGATTTGCTGGAGTTACAAAAACAGACCGGACATTACAGAGGTATTTTCCTCTGGACAGTGATTCAAGCTGAGCAGCTGAAAATGGTGACCCTTGGAATCACCTCTCTAGGATCCATTTCTAGAATCCATTTCTGCTGCAGAATCCAAAAACTTTTCATCATTCTCTACTGAGGCGATACAAACTTTTGTTTGCTTTTGACTGTCTTCACTGGAAACACCGAGACCAAAACATAACATTCAAGTCAAGTGATGACCTCTCCAAATCGTGACCATGCAACCAGGCAGCTCATCCTCTCTGTGTCATCAGCTGGATTCTGCCCTGAGAATCTACGGACAACTCAGCATCCCCCCCGAAAGTAATTTTCAAGTATATTCACTCAAGTCTGCCTATTTTTGTCATTATTTCATAGGACTTTGATAGTTCCATACTAATCTTTCCAACTGGAAGAACCTATCCATCAGTGCCAGCATGCCAACTGTAATGTAAACTGATTAGCTAGTTTGGACTTCACGTGTGTAGTTCTTTCGATATCTCTTGCTAAGCTCTGGAGCTTCTATTTCTTGTAGAAAACTATGAGATTAATTCCCAATCATGCAATATCTGACACTGCAGCTTCAGTGGGTCATTTCCATCTCGAACACAACATCTTCCTGCATTAGCTCAACTGTATTTGTCACTGAGATGCACATGATCCCATCACTTGACTGTGTTTCTACACACAAGGGGAGAGGCAGAGTGAGTAGTTAGGAAGGAATTGCATATTTTTTTTAAAATCAGTCCTTTCACTGGAGAGAGCATTTAGAGACATTACTGGCATAGTCATGCGTAGCGTTTCCAGACTATGTTTCTGTAAAAGATTTCAAAATGACTTCAAAATATAATACTTTGTGAGAAACAGATTAATTCAGCTTTGCTTTAGAGCTGGAGTAACTTACGGTAGAGTAAATCCTACCACATTACATACAGACAGATCTTCATTGTCTGAACTCATGTGGCTCATGCAGAATGTGTCAGGGAAACAGTCACTGGTGGAGACCAGAAAAAGGGATCTGTTCTCCTACATGGAGAAGGGATCTCAGAGAGCATCCACCCAGGGAAGAGCTGGAGGCATGCAGGGGCACTGCAGGAAGGCATGGACAGGTGGTGGTTTCATTTGGGATGGGGTGATATGGGATGGGATGGGATGGGATGGGATGGGATGGGAT